>JFBX01000053.1:0-10024 GCA_001563135.1 Colletotrichum simmondsii | reverse complement strand
CCCTCCCCCCCCCCCCCCCCCCCAAGTCGCAGAGCTCATGACACGAAAGCGCAAGCCCGAACCGACCCCAGAACCCCCCAAGGCTTCTTCTCGAAACAAACCCCCTCACACAAGCCGCGATGGCCTCGGTGTATACATCGAAAACCCGTCCTCCTTCCCTGCCTCGCGAGTGATCTACCATAATGACGATTTCGTCGCCATCAACGACCTGTACCCGAAAGCCAGCGTCCACACGCTACTGCTCCCTCGATCCCCCAAACACACCCTCCTTCACCCGTTCGAAGCCTTTGACGACCCCGAGTTCTTAGCGACGGTACAAAACGAGGTCTTGAAGCTAAAGGACCTCGTAGCCAAAGAGCTACAGCGACGATTCGCAAAGGAAAGCAAGGCCGAGGCCGATCGAGAAGCCGTGCTCGACGGACGCGCAGAGCCGACAGGCACTGAGCTTCCCAAAGGCCGTGACTGGCACGCCGATATCATTAGCGGCATACATGCGCATCCAAGCATGAACCATCTACACGTCCACGTACTCTCGCGAGACATGTATTCCGTGTGCTTGAAGCATCGCAAGCACTACAACTCCTTCAATACCCCTTTTCTGGTCGATGTTGCCGATTTCCCACTAGCCCCGGACGACCCCAGGCGTCATCCCGGCCACGAGGGCTATCTCATGAAAAGAGACCTTGTTTGCTGGAGGTGCAAGGATAACTTCAAAAACCAGTTTGCGAAGCTGAAGGAGCACCTCTCCCAAGAATTCGTCGAGTGGAAAAAGGAGTAAAGACGGTAAGACCACAACTGCGATACGCAGTAGAGCAATAAGGGGGGCAAAGGAGGAAAAGTAAAGCCTGGAGCAGCACAACCTCGGCCCAAAGACATGAGGTTGCGTCTTCACAATAACAACCATAGAAGGGTGGAGACGAAATAGTCTCGTATTCAGCAAAAAGCATGGTATCTCAGTAACGGCCAGGGCCTCGCATGTCGCGCAGTCTGCAGGCGGGAGAGGACCAGGACCGTCATCGACACCAAGCCCACTAAACAAATTGGAAGCGATACCCCAACGCCCTCTTATGTTTTCCCCAGTGTCCGGCAGACGAAAAATCCCAAGATCCCGTGCAAGAAATGTAGCAAAAAGGTCTTCCCCTTTTGTCCGTTGTATTACTGTGGATGAAAAAATTTCGTGGTCAGCCGAATATTCCTCGTATCATTCTCGATGGCAGCCAGGGACGCACCTCTTCAGCAGAGTCCGCGGCGTCGGAGGGCGACTTCATCGCGGCGTCTTCCTTAACTTCCTGTGCTTGATGTATTAGTGAGCTGACGTTCATACTCGTACACGAGCCGGAAGGGGAGAGATCTTGAGCTAACCTTCCTCTCCGTCCTCCGAGTCGGAATCAGCGGGCAACTCCTCTTTAGCAGCCTTGCCCTTCTTGGCAGACTCGGCCTTGGGTGTAGCGGCGGCGTCAGACTTGCGAGGACGGCCACGGCGACCGCCAGCGCCTGCAGACTTTGGTGTAGCCTTCTTGGGCGTGGCAGACTTCTTGGGAGTAGCTGCGGTCGCGTCGTCGGCCTTCTTGGGTCTTCCGCGCGTCTTAGTGCCAGTGGTAGTAGGTGCGACCGTCTTCTTCACGCCTCCGCTACCTTTTGGGCGTCCACGGGGACGTCCTGTGGGAACGTAGGGCGTCTTCTTCTGGCCATCGGCTTTGGGGGGTCTACCACGACCGCGCTTCACAGGTTCCTCAACGGTTGGTGCCATTGTAGATTGTGTGTGTCAAACGAAGGTTATTTGCGAAGAAAAAGAAATTGTGGAAAAAATTACGCAAGAAATCAGAGGTCGTGAAAAAGCCCCTCGAGGTACTGTACAATTCTTCTCCGCAACGATCGAAGAGAATGGAGTTCACGAAAGAGTCTGGGAGAGAGTGAAGTGTGAAGGAGAGCAGAAGCAGAAAACGGGTGGACAAGTCCCAAATGTGCAATTAAGGTCCGATGCTCATAGCGTGGAAGCGACCCTTGTGGGTGGAAAGCGCGTTTGCGCGTCACTCTCGCGCACATGGGGAAGCTACTACCTTAGGTTCGTTGAGCACCAAAGGTAGGTACCCGCTTCTGGGGTAGGTGCCTCCCAGGAGTCCAGGACCACCCAACTTCAGACTGAAAGCTCTTGCACCAAGAACCATAGAGATGCATCTACATTTAATGAGATAATCTTGCAATAACCCAAACTCTCTTAAAACATCATGTTTTGGTATTAAAAATATTGCAAATCAAAATTGCACTTTCCACTGGTCCCACGTACAAGAACACTCCGGTCCCTGCTCTGGCACAAGTAATCAGAGTTCTGACCGCATTAAGGCAATGTCAGTGTCCTGAAACCTCAATTGGATGCGTCTCAGGTCAGATCAGGCAAGGTAGACTTGCTTTTCGTTGTTGAAGTGATTGATAGTCACATATCTATCCTGAGAGTTGGCAAACTTTCAGGCGAACATATTACTCAGCCTCTCACAAGGCTTGATGTATGGACAACAGCTAGCAACAAGCTCTTGGCAGCCCATTCTCCCCTTTTTGTCGTTAGTTGTGAGTGGAACAACGTCAATGGAAGAAACGTTCAAGGCATCGTTCGCATATTCTCGAAAGCGCATCTTTAAGGCGATAACAAAGCTCCAGTAATTCCTACGGGAGTCGCCAACACCGGCTTTTTGCCTCGTATGCAGCTATTGTACAGTACTTTTATTTTCCTTCTCCAACGTCAACTCGTTGTGAACATCCTATAAGCTCTTTTCCAGCTTGTTGGGTTCTGAAAGGTTGCCAATCTATGATCGCATGGTTGCTGTCTTGTCCAACGCATCCACGTTTTTTAGGCGGCTCGCTTCGTAGAGGTGCTACGTTCCTACTCGCCCTTCTTGAGCTTGCCACTGGCACCGCTCTTGACGCGCTTGGCAACAGGGCGGTTGATGTGGTGGTCGGGGATCCAGCTCTCGTCGTAGCTCTTGCCAGTCGAGGAGGCAACACCAGTGGTGTCAGCCTCGGCCAGGGGCACGGTGACGCTAACAGTGCGCGCCTTCTTGGAAGACTTGGCCTTCTTAGCCTGGGGGAAGAGGGCTTCGATCCAGGTCTTGTAGACAAAGTACAGAGTACCAGCGAAGGCACCAGACAGGAAGAGGTAGAGGAAGATGCTACAGGAGTTGTCAGCGGTTGTCATCGTGCCACAATGGCTGTGCATTGGTTATAGAACTCACATCTGGGGGTCAAAGATGCTGGTAGGGGGCTCGACGATGGCGGCGGTGGAGTTGTAAGCCTGGACCTGGAAGATATCGCCCTTGGAGTTGCTCACGACAGCAATAAGCTGGAGGAGAACATCCTGGGGGTTGGCGTCGAGAGCAAAGGAGTAGGGAACAGCCTTCTTGTCGCCAGCCTCGATGGTCAGGTCGTAGCGGGCAGCCGTCAGGTTGCGGATGATGCTGTCGCTGGGAAGGGAGTCCTCGGGAAGCTCCTGAGTGGAAGACAGGGTGCCGCCAACCATGGCGACCTGAATCGGCGCATCCTCATTGTTGGTGAACTCGATCAAGGCCTTGGTGGGGTGACCATTGACGATCTTCACACCAAAGATATCAGCATCAGGGAAGGTGGTCTCGATGTCAGCCTTGAGGGTCGGGGGGACAGCGTTGGTGTCGACCTGGTGATGGTTAGCAATGAGCATCCAGGGTGCTAAGATGTCAAGAAACATTACGTACAGGGGCCTCCTCGGCAGCGAAGACGCCGGAGATGGGCAGGGCCAAAAGGGCCAGGAGCGAGGACTTGAGGTAAACCATTGTAGTGACGACGAGGGACAAGCAATTGGATGCGACGTGACCAGTTCAACGATCGCAAGCAAGGTTGACTGGAGTGGGGGAGAAGGGAAAGGAGGAGGGAGGTAAGGAGGAAGATGGAAAGTGGCAGATGGAAGATGGAGATGGAAGGGGGGGCTGGGGCAAACCCAATTCAACTCAGATCGCGTGCGTCTTTGCGCTGAGGTGTCAGGTTGGATAGGTAAGGTAGGCGGGAAATAAAAGTGTGCGTGAGGTGGGTGATTCAGCAATGGGAAAGAGAGGCAGACTGGACAACCATACCTAGACTGGGAGGCGACAACAGCCAGGTGGCCTCACAGCAATCGATCCACCAACGCCTTGGAGAAAAAAGGGACCTCCCTCGCACCGCGGCCACGGCCTGGTCAATTGAGCTGTTGGCCAATGAAGTGCCTGGCGCACTGCGGAGCTACCCCATGGTGCAAGTGCCACATGGAGAACCAGCCACCAGCTTCCAAGCGAGTGGGGCACCTCAAGCTTCCATAGCTGGCGTGCTGGGCAGCTTGACGACCCAATCATAGCTTCCCTCAGCAAGGGAAGGGAGCTGTACTTCAACGTCAATACCTTGAGGTACCTTAGGTAGGTACCTTAATAAGGTAGATGCTGGTATGACTTCCAGGTTGTAGATAGGACGAGAGTGTCAAGGTGATTGATACTCGCGTCCAGTCAAAATCTTGAAGTAGTGGCCCTCCCCACTAATGTACTTACTTCATCAAAGCATTCAATCAACGGACCAAGAGTACTGTCAAGATATTCATTGCCTCCTTACTGACCCAACTACCGTGACGCCGCCATCCATTGTGGCCATCTCAGCTGATCCTCTAGCTGAACTGTAACAGTACATAGAAAATGCAAATCCCACCCCCTTTGCCAAAGAATTATAAGTCATACACAAGTTATTGCCTTGCCCTGAACCCTCCCTCAGGCAGTCATCGTAGTTTGTGCCTGTTCATCTATGCCACACCTCCACGTATCGCGCTTGCTTTTGGTTTCGGTTCTGGTATGTTGTTCCTGGAAGCCACGCCCATCGTCTGCAAGGTTTGTTTGCCTTGCCCTCTAGAGGAACCTTCCTCCAACGCCAAAACAACCTGGCCGCGTAGTAAAGAAAAAACAAAATCGACTGGGGCCAACGGGAAAGTAGTGAAAGGCTGAGTAAGAAACCAGTCATTGGTATCGTCAAGTCGTCCAGTGTCGTCAACAGATCGCGCGGGCGGTCTAAAACATTGTGTAAAAAGAGTTGCCGGCGGTCAATCAGTCGTTGCGTATAAAGCCCGGACCTGTTGTCCAGCCGTACTCGCAATCGTGGTATTATGATAGCCGCCGCAGTCGCAACCAATATCGCGTCGGATGTCGCTTAGGAGAAGAAAAAGGTCGTTGCATCGAGCCAAGTGCCCCGCGGGCGCACGGGGAAGTCTCTCACATGATGCGTTATCGGTGGTCGAGCACAACTGTCCCACTAGCTCTGGAGCTCGACCATCGGCTTGCCATGATGAGGTTGGCCAGCGTTGCCGTCGATCTCGGCAAAGTCATAAGCCGCCGCACGGCCTGTAGACTGGCGAACAGCGGGCAGGGTGAAGCCCTTGGCAATCTCCGTCTCAACGTACTCAGCAGCGCGCTTGTATCGCTTGTCAGAGTACTTCTCAAAGACCGCAAGGTGGTGCTTGCGTGGGGTGTAGCAGCACTCGAGGATCATAGTAACCAGGTTCTTGAGCTGGCCCCAGGTGTATCCAGAATAGTGGACATGCGCAGGAGTCTATTCCCATTGTTAGCGGCTTAGTAGAATAAACGTGTTCGAGCAGACATACCCAGTCACCCTTCTTCAGGATCAAGCGAGACAGGCAGTGCGCGGCAGCAGCGAGGAAGCTGGGAGGGCTCGCAACGAAGCGCTCGTCCATGATAGTCACCTCCAGAAAGTACTTGGCCAATGTGCGCGTCTCCAGGTCGTAATCATCCGCCTTGCTAACGCGACGCAAGAAGCTCATTGGACCAGGGAAGCCGAGCTCGAAGCTCAACATGCTAAGCATGAAACGCTCAGCCTTGAGGATCTCGTCAACCTTGTAGCCGTTATCTACCATGAAGACGATCTCCTGCAGCGACGGGCAGTTGATCTCCTCGTACTTGGAGGCAACGAGCAATGCAGTTGCACCAACGAGCTGAAGCTTGCCGATCGATACAACCTTGTACGAGAGGAAGCGATCAATATAGTTGACGGTCAGGAAAAGCGTCTCCGGAAGCAGGCTGAATCGGTGGTGGACTTGAACGAGCCAGTCCATCAAGACGGAGCGCATGGACCATTGAATCTCGGCCTGGTTGTCCATGTAGTGAGGGTCAGGCAACATTCTCATCTAGAAGTACGATGATTAGTAGATGCCTGTCTGAAGGCTGGACGGGGCACACAAACCTCAAGCTCCCTCATGTACTCAAAGATGTCATCTCCATACTCTGCAACCATGCAGACATCCCAGATCTCGTCATCAACCTCCTCCTGGGTACGGGTACTCTCGACGATGGCACGGGCAGTCTCCAACTCTTGCTCGACCTTGTCGGTAATCTTAGGAGCGAGTATAGTGGTTGCGCCGCCCGTGGTAAGGTCGCCGCGGGAACGGTATGAGTGGGCAGTCGTGTAGCCCTGGTCGTCATAGAGCTCTTCCTCGTCATCCTCGTCCCAATACTCCTCCGCCTCCGACATGTTCGGAACACCCAGTGATTCGGAAAGAGGCTCCAGGGAGCTAAGCTTGTCAACGGCAGCATTCGATGATGCAAGATCCTCAGGTAGGTCGCTATCCGGAACGTCCAGCGAGCGTCTATGGTACGGGCCGTGGTACTGTTCTTCGCCAATGTGCTCGACAGCATCCTCGTAGGTAGCCTCCGTCACATCATCCATGGGCTTCCAGGCTGCCGCAGCAGGAGCAGCGTGTGCAGGGGCAGTGGTCAGCTTGCTTTGTGTCCGTCGCAAAACGTGCGCAGCAGGCTCCTTCTTAAGCTGAGGCTGAGACTTGTGGTGACGAGGCTGTTTGCCAGAGATTGACTCTGAAATGGGGTCCTGGGCCACGAATTTGCTCTTGGAGGGACGAGCCTCGTAAAGCTGAGCAGCGGAGGATCTCTTGGCAATCTGCTTGTTCTGAGTCTTGGGCTGCTTCCACTCCGCAGTCACGGGTCCGTTCTTGCTGCTGAGGGCTGTGGTCCGCTGAGCGGCCTTGAAGAATCCATCTTTGCTGTTGACCGCGTTCTCCTTGTTGTAGATGTAATCCACAGCCTTGCCCTTACCCGCAATCTGGTCGCTGGGAAGCGAGATCAGGTTCTTCACCGTGTTGCTGACGTCGCCGAATGCGGTTCGCTTAGCAGCAACCTGCAAAGCGCCGTTGCGAGGCATGGCTTGCAGGTTACCGGTAGACTTGTGTCGCTGATGAAGAGAATCGTGTTTCGAAGGGATGATGTTTTCGTTGCCACCTGGGTGGACTTTGAGGCGCTGAGGCTGTTTGAGTCAAGTCAGTCGATAGTTTGAGAAAGTCGCCCGTGCTTGGTCCTTGGGGCGAGGTACGCAGGCGTGGTGGTTACGAGGGAGGATAGTGACTTACTCTAGCGTCCATCGCGACTGCTGGTCTTGCAGATAGCTACCTTAGTGCTGCTGGTTGAATCTGCTCGGGAGGGCACCTTTGTGGGGCAGTGAAGAATTATGAAGGCGCGCAGTGGATGTTGATGTGATTATCGTGGGATTGAGAATACTTGCGCGTGGGATAGCATGTAAACACCACAGCGACTCGGTTTGCCGTGTTGTGGAAAGTCGTGGTCCCCAATTGCTGCCGATCAGATACGGGCACGGTTGGTCGGAGTGAAGGGATGGGCGAGGGACGGGAGATTGCGACGGGTAGGGATATAAAAGAAGGGAAGGTCGGTTGATCTCTGCGGGATGGTAGAGGATAAGAACCAGACCCAGGCTGCCTCGACAACGACCAAAGTGGAGGAAGGATGGGGACGAGGATGGAGGGTTTGGAAACAACTCTTGATGGGAAGAAAAAAAAAGGTCTCAGCCAAAAAGCTGCACGATGGGTAACTGCCACGGCGGGCGGCTTATGACCAAAAACGGCCTGGTAAGGTTGGAGCGGCCAGAATGTGCAGTGGACTTTTTTGGGTTGTTTACTTCCGTGTTTGTCAATACACCTGAGAAATCCGAGGTACGCACCGGAGACGCGGTACCAACGCGCCACATTATTGGCTGAGAGCGATGGAGCCCTACCGTTGGCCGGTCGATGGGTGGGGCTCTGCTTCATCGCCGCGGGGCCAATTGAGCTCACTTCGTAAGTTCGTATGCATTTACCTTACCTTACTCCGTATACTTCTTTCTAATGGGCCCTGTCTCCGATACCATGTTTTGGCCGGCCCATGTCTCTGCGCAACGATGCGCATGAGCAAATCCGGGGAACTATGCTTGAGCAATGCGTTGCGAAAGCAAGGCACGAGTCTTCTGTCATCGTTTCACCTAGACCACACAACACAGTACCACACCGTCCTAGACAACCATCGTTGTTATTTTCCAACTTCTGTATTGTTTGCGCCAATTATTACCTGACTATTCTCCCAGACCAACCTTCTACATCGAGACGCCGTTCGTCACCCGTTTCGATAATCTCTCCCCTTTTCCACGCTCGACATTCCCTTTATCAACGGCTTCTTACGAAAATCCTTTGTCCATTGTGCTACTGAAACCCGCAACGTCTACCATTAGCTTGGCTTCCGCTCGAGAACACAAAGGCAGCCGACCCACGTTGGCCTCTAGAACGTTGGGCGACTCGTGAAAGGAACGCCATAGCGGCCCAGAACAAAAAGGCATACGAAACGCATCGCTTCGAGGCTCGAAGTCGTTGATCGGTTCCTGACCAGCCAAGCCTCGCCTGCCGTTGTTCTCTGCTGCAGTCTTTCAGCTCTGCCATTCAGCCTTTCCCGAAGTAGCCACGCCCGAAACCGAAATCCATCGTACTCCGAGCTGTGATAATTAGCACTTGCTACGGCGCCTATTGTGGCGAACATGGTCCTTGGAGTTCGAGT
This sequence comes from Colletotrichum simmondsii, assembly GCA_001563135.1. Classification (NCBI taxonomy): domain Eukaryota; kingdom Fungi; phylum Ascomycota; class Sordariomycetes; order Glomerellales; family Glomerellaceae; genus Colletotrichum; species Colletotrichum simmondsii. The sequence continues at coordinate 1,145 of JFBX01000053.1, read as the reverse complement.
GCGTTATATTGAATTGTAACCATGGTCTTTGTTCTGCCGGGTGTTCCTGAATACGCTGCCTCTGCTCTCCTTCTCTACTCATCAATATGGCTTAATTTCGCGCTGTGCTGGACTCCCACGCCCGCAATTACTGCCTCGCTCGTACGAGACCATTCTGACCCTCGTTGTGTTCTTTTCCTCGGCACTCTCGACGCAATACCAGATCCTGGGTACAACCTCTCAAAGCTCCCTCCAATTCCAAGTGATACTATGAAGCTGTAGTTGAGACCGAGCTTTAGTCACGTATACCTGGAAGCAACTGTTTGCCTAGATATTCTCTCGAGAGCCTAGGTAAATTAGGCTCTTGGTGTATCTAACATAATGGCGAAATAGAGTATTCTTCGGGGGAGGAAAACATGTGTTTGACAGACTGATAGTGCTTCGGATCACTACGATCAATGTTAGGTAGTTATTGAGTTTGCCTTCGCGACTCCCACGAGTTTCCACAGTGGGATATATATTCTTCCTATTCTTTGTAATTTGGACAGCGAAGAGCCTCAGCAAGTGAACATTCGTATTCTAAGCAGGCACGAGTGTTGGGCTCTACCACCTGCTTTGCCCTTCCTACAACTGCCAATGAATCAAGCGTCTTTGCGATGTACTTCATACTCGGGTGCGCACGCTTGCATCGAAGCGAAGCGAGCTATTCTACATTGCCGTATCTTCATTGTCTTTGGAGAAGACTTTGAGGACTCCATTGACGGGACTAGAGCATGGTACATCTCATTCCATCGTGTCTTGTTCTGATGTAACAAATTTCCAAGGAACAAAAATTCATGGCAGAGAAAAGGCACCACGGAAGGGCTTGCAAATAGAGGCTGATTGATAAGAACAGACAGTTGGAACAAAGACATAGGCTGGGCGAATCAAGTATAACGTACATGCATAGCGAGTCGCCTATTATAGCGAGTCGCCCACTTTCAAACACCCTCTTGCTATTTATGTAAGTTAATTGAGCTATATTATACGAAATTAATTAGAACTACTTATTAGCCTCTTCTTTAGAGGTCTCCTAAATTATTTAATATGTTCGTACGTTATATTTAATTTTTTTATAGTTATTATATCGCTACCTGCGTAATTTACCCCCCTCTATATAAGTACCC
>JFBX01000049.1:220223-270615 GCA_001563135.1 Colletotrichum simmondsii | reverse complement strand
CCTCCCCTCCCCTTGCCCCCCTCCACTCCCCGCCCTGAACCAGAACGCATCCACCTCACACACCTCACACACTTCACACCCGAGACTTCGCTCTCACTCCTCTTCATCCTGTGATCGCCCACCTCCCGGACGCTGTGCTTTTGACTCTCTTTTCCCTCTTCATCCAGCGTCCATCTCTCACACCCCTTTCCGCTACTGCAAGTAGGGACAAGTAATTATCGCCAATCCTCTCAATCCCCCCGCGAATACCAAGAATTCTATCCAGCCGCCGAGTGCAGGCATTGTGTGCAGGTAAGTGTGCGACCAGAACCGAACCAAGCAGCGTGGCTTGTATCATCGACACAAAATCACCTTATGTTTCCTACACTCCCCCTGCCGCCCATCCCTCTCCCTCCTCTCCTACCAGCAGAAAAGTAGCAGCAGCAAGAGAAGCCGCAACACTCTCCCGGACACACTCTCTTGCGTCTCCAAAACTCTGCTGTGCGCCATAAGCCCCTCGGCCGCCTCTTCTTCTCTTCTGCTTCCTCCCCGCCACCTTCTGTCATTTACATTCCAGCTCCGTGCCCTTCCCACCACTTTCCATCCTTCTACCGCCTCGCGCGTGAAGCCTTCATTTCGCTGACCCAGTGACCAACGGATCGCAGGCTCGAATTTCCGCTCTTTTTCTGGGTTCGCGCGTACTACTTGGATCGCTCTTCACTTCTCTTCGCCTACTTTCATTTAGATGCATTATTTTCTGCGCCCATTCAGCAGGCTCTGAACCCATCCCCAACGCTCGATTATACCCGCGACCATTCGCACACCGCCATCATCACGACGATAGAAATTGCCAACGACTAGGGAAGGAAAAAGAGTAAACGGGGACGTTTAATTGAAATCCGAGAAAGAGTCGAGAAGAAGACCAACCCTCCACTGGGATATTTCGGATCGGAAAGGAAATCAGCAAGAGAACAACCGTCGAAGAACCCTGGCTAGCGACAAGCCAGATCGAATTGCCAGCCATGGATTACTACTATGCAGGCTCCGAGAAGCCTTCGGAACGCTCAAGATGGACACCTCTTACCCGCATGCTTCTCTCCGGAGAGATGACTCAGGAGAAGCAAAAGGATTTGACGATGCGGGAGCGCTTCGACCGTTGGATGATTAACGAAGGATACCGAAGAGTGTACGTCTACGCACACCCAGTCCGACTACCAGACAACAGGCTCTAACTGTAAGCAGATTTGTTTTTGTGTTCCTCGTGCTTCACGGCCTCGTCTTCGCTTTCGCCTCCGTCAACTTCGCCCTCAAGGACAACTTGCAAATAGCAAGAGACACATTTGGCCCGACATTCATCATTGCACGTTCAGCTGCGCTGGTGCTCCACGTCGACGTCGCTTTGGTCCTTTTCCCCGTCTGCCGCACGCTCATCTCCCTGGCTCGCCAGACTCCGCTCAACGGAATCATCCAGTTCGATAAGAACATCACCTTCCACATCACCACCGCTTGGTCCATTGTCTTCTTTTCGTGGGTCCACACCATTGCCCACTGGAATAACTTTGCCCAGATCGCCGCCAAGAACAACCTCGGAATCTACGGCTGGCTGCTGGCCAACTTTGTCTCCGGACCCGGCTGGACTGGCTATGTCATGCTCATCGCCCTCATGGGTATGGTCTTCACCTCGGTTGAGAAGCCCCGCCGTGCCAACTACGAGCGATTCTGGTACACTCACCACATGTTCATCGTCTTCTTCTTCTTCTGGTCCATCCACGGTGCCTTCTGCATGATTCAGCCCGACTTTGCTCCTTTCTGCACCAGCATCGGCACCTCCGCCATCGGTGTGTTTTGGCAGTACTGGATGTACGGCGGTTTCGTCTACCTGGCTGAGCGTGTCGCTCGTGAGGTTCGTGGACGCCACAAGACGTACGTTTCCAAGGTCATTCAGCACCCCAGCAATGTCTGCGAGATCCAGATCAAGAAGGAGCACACCAAGACCAGGGCTGGACAGTACATTTTCTTCTGCTGTCCCGCTGTCTCTCTGTGGCAGTACCACCCTTTCACCTTGACCAGCGCCCCCGAGGAAGATTACATCTCCATCCACATGCGCGTTGTCGGTGACTTCACTCGTGCCGTCTCAATGGCCCTCGGCTGCGAATGGGACAAGAAGAAGGACGATGCGAGCAAGGTCGTCGGTGTCAACAGTGATTCCAGCGAGGTCGACCCCGCCCTCCGCCGTGTCTTGCCCCGTGTCTACATTGATGGTCCCTTTGGCTCGGCCTCTGAGGACGTTTTCAAGTATGAGATCTCGGTTCTCTGCGGTGCTGGTATCGGTGTCACGCCCTTTGCTTCCATCCTGAAGTCCATCTGGTACCGCATGAACTACCCTCAGCAGAAGACCCGCCTGAGCAAGGTCTACTTCTTCTGGATTTGCAGAGACTTTGGCTCTTTCGAGTGGTTCCGCTCCCTTCTTCTCGCCATTGAAGCTCAGGATGTTGATAACCGCATTGAAATCCACACCTACCTGACGGCCAAGATCAAGGCGGACGACGCGACGAACATTATGATTAACGACGCCAACGCCGACAAGGATACCATTACCGGCCTGCGCTCGCCGACCAACTTCGGCAGACCCAACTGGGACATGATTTTCAGAGGTATCCGCAAGCTGCACTCGCCCGCCGAGGCTGGTGTATTCTTCTGCGGTCCCAAGGGTCTGGGTAGCACGCTGCACATTTTCTGTAATAAGTACAGTGAACCTGGGTAAGTCACCATTCTAGGCCTGAAGACAAGCTCAATGCTAATATCACTGCAGCTTCTCGTTCGTGTGGGGCAAGGAGAACTTCTAAGCCAAAGCCGAAGAAAAAAAAAAGGCAACAATTTCGTTTCGTTTCCCTCTTCCACCATATTATTTGTCAACAATATCAGCGTCCTCGCTTGCCTGTACCAATCTATCTCTACCATCATATATCAGTTGTGGTAGGATAGACTATCATGGAGTCTGATCCACGGGGTTGCATGTTGCAGTTGCGCCGGACGCCACAAGACCAGGTGGATGCCAGGTATTGGCGACACGGGTGACGGCATCACAGGCATGCCGTCGGAGAGGAAGAGGAGGAGAATTTGGAGGGCGACAGTGAGGAAGTGCATCGGTGGATGCTGATAATCTTGGGCGTCATCCCCGCAACCCCTTGTGGATATACTATTTACTACTACCGACATTTACATTGTACCTAGCGATGCCATCATCAGTATACTTAGACAGTTCTTGATGCAGCAGGGCACAAGGCTCTTGCAAAAGTCAACTTGGTTTCCTTCAGCTGTTTCTCTATTTGTCTACCACAGCTGTGCATGTCTGCAGGAGACGATTCCCAAGATGAGGTGAGACGTGCCCCTTCCTCAAGTCTTCTTCGCCACCGTCTGGGCTCCCGATGCCCTAGGAGACTGAGGGAAGCGCTCGGACGCCCCGGGCCTGGTGTAAAGATGACGACTGCTGAGGTAGGGACGTGTGCCCTTTGTTGGGTTTCGAGACGCCTGTTGTAAAACGCTCCGACTGGGATGATATCGGACGAACAAGGGGTGTTACATGCCGCCGCGTGGTCGGAATTTTTCTCTCCGTAGGGTCGTAAGCCGTTTTCCTTAACATTGCTTGGCTGCTTATTTGTTTTCGAGGATAGTAGATTCGGTGACGTGAGGGACAATCGATTTCTGCCATGTATCTACCCCTTTCCCTACTTATCATCATACGTGCTACCCCTTTCCCATCAACTTTTCTTATACATATCAAAGAATCACCCTATATCATAGATCTTGGTACTAGTGATAACAGCGGACGTGCCGAGCGGAAACCGGTTTTGTCACCGTCTTGGGTGAGTATATACGGGGACTTTCAGGCCGGGCGCGCGTGGTCTGGTTGAGTGGCTCCTCGTGCTTGGTGGTGTGTGAGTGAGGGATGATGGGCAAGGGACGGCTTGGCGTTTTGCTTGGCGATTTCGGGTATCTTGTTCTCGAGCCGCAGCAGACAAGGAGACTTGCCTAGATTATGATGTCTACTTGGTATCCCAAATTGCCTCAGTACTGTGGTATCAGACGTGTTCGTGTTTGTCAGGAGGGTGATTCCATATCCTCCCTCTCTGCTTCACAGTAGAACGCGCGTGCTTCCGTCCCTGGCCGGCTGAGAATGCCCGGCTAGTGCGCCGCCTTTGAGCCCCAATCGGAGCCGAGCCATTGCCGTTTCGGTTGATCTGGCACGATTAAACTGCAGTTCTTGGTGTAGTTATGGTAGCAGTCCATCCACCTGTTCTTGTGGTAGGTTCATGTGTGCTGTTAACGCCTCCATATCCCATTTGATACGTTTCTTGTCGAGCGGCTCACTCTCTGCTCGACGTTAATGAAGTTGTTTTCCCTTACATCATCTACCATGCATCACCGCTATAACCGTGTTTTCATAGCCTCGTGATTTAGTCTATCCAGGTGTCACGAGGGGATTCATGAAGGTTGTCTGGCGGCGGTTGAAAAACCTATCACAGTGGGTAGGTCACTTGATGGACACAATCGGAGATATGTATGTGGAGTGCCTATAGAAGGAGTGCCTAAATAAATTCAAAACCATATCGCAGAGATTCTCCCCAGGCTCATCTTTTTCACATTCAAGTATTTAGTATATTTCTCAGCTGAATCGAAATACCGAGGGAAAACATACACCACTCATCTCAGACTTGACGCCTTCAACAGTCGGCCAAGTCCCACTTCCTACATCCTCCGTTCAACTTCGCAGTTTCAACACGATGTCTTCCACCACCCGAACCAGATTCCTCATCATCTCCGACACCCATGGCCGCACATTCCCACCTGGAATGATGCCTCGTGAACCAACTGATGTCCTGATCCACTGCGGCGACCTCACACAGCACTCAAAAATGGACGAATTCCGCCAAACTCTCGGCATGCTCAAGTCGTTCAAAGCACCACTCACGCTCGTCATCGCAGGTAACCACGACTTCTCACTCGACCCCGTGGCATTCAAAGCAAAAGTCGAGGAAGCCAACCGCATCAACGGCGCACCACTTGAAGCAGACCTGCTTGAACGGGAGTATGGCGGATACGGGCTGGCCAGGAAGCTCTTCACCGATGCTGAAGAGGACGGCATCGTTCTCCTGGACGAGGGTACACACGAACTCACTCTGGCGAACGGCACAAGGCTCAAGGTCTACGCTAGCCCGTACACGCCATCATCGTCATCATCTGAAGGGTGGGCCTTCTCATATAACGAAAGCGAGGGACATGACTTCCAGATCCAGGCCGACACGGACATCGTCATCACGCATGGTCCGCCGCGTGGGATTATGGACATGTCTGCGGATAAGAAGCGCATCGGCTGTTCGGATCTGTTTGCTGCTATTGCAAAGTCTCAACCCCGTTTACACTGTTTCGGACATGTACACGGTGGCTGGGGCGCGAAGGATGTTGCTTGGCGACCTCAGATCTCTGATAAACCCTCACACTTTAGTGACATTAATCACGAGAAATCTCAGCTTGTTGAAAGTCTCGCAACGCTCGGGGGTACCCGGTTCGAATCTGAAGAAGACAAGAAGATTAGAGAGATGAGACTCGACGTATGCATGGCGCAGCGGTACTGTAGTGCAGGACATCTTCGCAACGATCTGAGCTCGTCGGAGGTCAAGAGCACCATGTTCGTTAACGCCGCGCTCGAGGTAGATGGTGAGTTGGAACGCTACCCCTGGATCGTGGACATTGACCTGCCGAGAAGCGAAACCGGCATAGCACCCAGAACTGAGAGAAAGAGGCGGCGGGAGGAATCGACTGAAGAGCTTGACGAAGCAAGGAAACTCTCGAAAAGATCATAGTCGTGTACTTCGAGCACGATTGAGGGCGTTGTGGTAGCATTCACGATAGATACCCAGTGTTTAGGGAAAACGCATCGTCGACACGCTCTTTCCTATCTTCCAGGCACCTAAAAACTCCCAAGCAATGGGTCAGGTCCGAGGGATACCAACTGCCCCAAGTTCCTCACCAAATAGACGTGAATGATTGCCAAAGCAGGCACCAGGTGATGTAAAGCATGGGAAGGCAAGTAGTCAGATTGACAACTGCCCCTCCCTCTCTTTTTGCTGTGTTTTTCTTCTTCGCGACATCATCGACAGACTTCTTCGTAGGTTCTTGATAAAGCATCGAATCATTTACCGTGTGCATTGCTAAAGATGATAGGTTGGTAATCGTTACTTACAAGTTACTTGCATCAGCTCTTCAGTTGTTCAAAGTATTGTTCGCTCGAAGCTAGATCCTTTGTGAGTCAAGTAACCTCTCAGCAACAAACCTCACTCTCAATGTTTCAATGTTTCTAACATCCCTAAGAAGAGTCATCATTCAAAAATGCCCAACTCCTCCAAGACCATCTCCACACCCATGCGCGACGCGCTGTTTGCCTGCTTTCAAGCAGCAGCAACCCTTGTCCGGCCAAGCTTACGGCAGCATGTTATCTTAGTCGGAGGTGCGGCAAGCATTGCCCACTCCTCGACATAGCACACCGAGGACGTGGATGTTGCGGCCCCCTCAGAGGCCATCATCGACATTTAGGAGAGCGCCCAAGCCGGGTCCAAAGGCTTTACCATCGAGGCTGACGGCAAGATTGCGTTTGACGCACCTCAAGGATTCCGAGTACGGATGGATATCCTGGAGATTGGCAACGGCTGCATCGAGCGCATACACGCAACCGAGTCCTTCTTGGGGGGTTCGGTCGCGTCTACCTCAGACCTCCTCCGGCTCAGGGCAAAGACTGTGGTAGAGAGGGGGAGTGATGGGGAAGTAGATGACTTTCGGTGGTTGCTGTTGCTTGCTGCAAGAAATGGCCAAGTCCTCCCCTTACTTGATAACGATGAGGTGGTGAACTTGGTTGGTGCTGCTGCTATCTTGGTGTCATTCGACGTCTTGATCTTAGTTGCCCTTCTTGGTGTCAACAATAGGGCAGCTGCTGGGCAAATATTTGTGATAACAAAGCATAAGCACATCATGAAAAATGGCGGGGAGCACATTGAGTGAGGCACAGCGAAACAGGGGTCCAACCAACATGCCCCTGTCACCTCTCCCAGCCATCGTCTTTCTACCTGATAAGCTCAACTTCCATCCTCGCTGCAAGATCACAACGGAAATCGATGGTTCAGAAAGGGGATCGGTGACTGAATTCATCATGCTTCCCACACATACTCTCACCTCATTCCTCATCTGGGCCGGAATCGCCTCACCCGCAAAGCCTGTAACTTGCCCCTCCAGTTCAGAACTCAGAATCACTGTACCGCCGTCCTACCAGAGCCCAAGCAACACAGACTACGAGTCATTAGCCGAAGTCCACGATGCTCTCACCCACTGTCCCAACATCACATCACTCAACCTGCGTATCGGAGAGATCGGTTGTGTAGGAGAACCCGATCGCTGGAGCCTTCCACTCGACCCTGCCGGAACATCACGATATCTCCCCGTTCTGGACACACTATCCCTTGAGAAGTATCACTTCTACGACACTGATGAGTATTACCGACGTCCTTCAAGAGGATGGACTCACCTCAGTGCTTGGATCTGGTCGGGTGATGCCTTTGGGTGGTTGAAATGGAGACTACTCTCGGATGACCAGAAGTCGGTGAGCAACATCGAACTATGGCTCGACGCGATGGACTTCTCCAAGATCCGCAATCTCTCCATCCTGGACTATGACGGTCCTCCCGAGACACTCGTCAAGAGCGAATTGCCTCTATCTCTACCAAGCCTTCGCACGTTGAGGCTGGAACGAAACACAACGGTAGACTTTGGCCTCTCCCTACCTCTGCATTCGCTACACAGCCTTTCATGGCTAGACGCCGGCCAAGACCAGTCCATCATCCCCATACTCGAACGCCATGGACGCTCACTCAATCACCTGGAATGGCGAACGCCAGAAAGCCTAGATTCCAAAAGACCAGCGCTTCCGAGGGAGGTCATGCGAGACCTTCGCAACCTAGCACCCAATTTGCAGTCTCTGACCATCGACCTCAACCGCAACGGCACATGGCCATGGGAGGATCTCCGCGCTCTCTCATCAGGCCTCCCGGCTGGACTGACCAACCTCACGCTATACCTCGAGATCGCGAGCGAATGCCGTCGTCAACAGGGCCCGTACGATCCGGTCCGTTGCGAGGATGCCTGCGGTCCGGTGGAGCAGCTCGCCAGCCCTCTGCTCACGGCGACGAGTGCCCTCCAAGTTGCAAGGTTCATCCGACATTACGCAAAGAGTCCGCTGGCCTCCATCAACTTCTTCGCGGGCGATTGGACGAGGCCGTGGGATGGGCCCATTAACGTGCCAACTTGGTTGGATGGCAGGCGTGCTTGAATTGCTTGCGGTACGGACGGCGGCGAGGACGAGGAGCTCAAATGTTCTGGGGTGGACACGGCATTGGGCGAGCATGAGATTGAGCTCTTTCGGGCCCTGTGTGTACGGACGTCGGCGGATCTCTTGGGTGATATCACCGATGGGCATCCTCAAGACTTCGTGGAATAGCGCAAGAGTACATAAGATGCAAGTGCGGCAAGACTACTTGTTGGCGGCGTCGAAGCTTCGGGAGTTCTCTATCGAATACTCCGTGCAAAGACAACGATCCGACCTGAAGTGTGAACGTAGACGTTGCGGTCCCCCGGGATGCTATTATCAACGTTTAGGAAAGGCACTCACGCCGGTCACACGCCTTTGCAACTGAGGCTTATAATGAGTTGGCGTTCGATTCGCTCCAGAGGTTCCGACTCTAATTGAGCATAGACGTAGGTCGGAAATAGCTGTGCCAAGCGTATCACATCGACTGCTGTATAGCGTCAATATGTATAGACTTACTTTTATAACGGCGATATAAATCTGTCAAAGTAAGCAAAAGCAGACACAGACATTCTTATATAATAAGAGAAGACAGACCATGGTTATCTCCTGTAGTTGTCTGTTGTGCGCCCCAACCAACATGGTGTGAAGTCGGAGGGAACCGATCATGTGAGCTCAATGAGGCAGTCACTCTGGGTGAGACTGTCCACTCTTCCGGCGACGGCCCATGGGCAGGACCGACCCTTCCAAGCAGAGGCCTTGGCAGGGAGCGGGCAAGAATGGAGGCGACTCCATGTCAAATAGTACAAAAGTGAAATGTCTCACACTTGTGAGTACAAAATGGGGAAAATGACGAGCAAATTCTGGAGAAATAAAGCTTGAATTGAAAGATGCATTCCTCGTGAGTGACAGGTGAGCCATACTCTCACTTAAAGACAAATGCACAGACGTTGTAAAAGTCCCGTTAAGCCCCAAGCTGACTGAGCGCGCCGCGTGCCTAGACTTCACAGTGAGGTGTGGCTCAGCTGGCAACTGGATTACTCACCAGCCGGTGGACGCTGTGTCTCTGGGCAATTTCCGGGAATCACAACCGCTGGGCCCCTTTGAGTCTTCTTCGACGCCCGAGTGTCCCGGGCAGTCCCCTCTTTCTTCTTTTCACGGTAAGCACTTTCGAAGCTTGCCAGCTTGGTGGTAAGAGATTGAGTAGCGGACTTTTCTGAGAGTTGATAGACTCCGAGCATGAGACTGCTTCCTGCGTAGAACTACGTGGACGGACTCCAGGAGTGATTGGGTCCTGTCGGGCTTTTCTCCCATCTTGAGCATCTTTGAGACCCGAGAATCCTTACAATCTTCTCTCGTGTCGCAGACGGTGCTGATCTACAAAGGATGACGCTGTTGGCGAGCACACCTCCCTAAACCGACCGTTCTGTAGACCTACTGGGGCGCTGGCTGCTGCACCTCGATCTCGTATTCCGTTTCGGCTCATTTTCTGGCGCATGTGTGCGCGCGTGTGTGTGTTGTTATGCGTTGTTTGCTGTAAGCGTCTGCCCAGGCTGATATCATTCTGCCCATGCGCAGATCGCATGACGGAACGTCAACACCACTACATACTCAGTCCCCTCGAGCTGCGAGCAGACGGATAGATCACGAAGCATTATCGAGGGTGAGACACGAGTAGGATCACTCACTCGCTACCACAGAACACGAGCGCTTTTCTTTCTTCTCTCGACACGCTGTAAGATTTTGGGCGCGTGTCAATGTCGCGATTCTGTCCACCGCCAAAAGATCGAATTTGGCAGGAAATGCGTGAATGCAAGCAAATGTGGCGCTAGCTGACGATTTGAGGAATCCAGGGTCGTTCGACGCCCGGATGACCAGCGCCACGCCGGCGATGACACGGAAGTGGTTTTATGGCCCGGGGTGGGATCCAAGTGAACACTGACGGGAGAACCGCAACATCTACCAAGATTCTGGGTGTGTTCCGTACTTTTGAATGTTTGCGACGTTTTGAAACCTCTCAACACCGCGCGATACATATACGGGTGGAAGAAACATCGTTATCATGGTAGTTTCAACATGTTTTCTTCTTTTACGCGTCGCTGTCGTAGTCGTCGTCGTGGCCGTTGTCGGGGCCCTTGGTTACTCAGCCATCGTATGTTGCCCACTTGGGTCCATCCCGCGGACCGCTTGATGGGGCAGGCGACACGGGGGTTTGGCTGGAGACTGGAGTTGACGGGGAGTATTCGTTGACCGTCGCAGGACCAAGGCGGTTTTCCGACAATCTCGTATTGCTGCTGATTGTCCAATGGAATTACGCCGTGTATTGCCTGGCTATCGATACTCATTCGTTGGCCCCGAGCCCTGGTAATTTTGCTGATAACCATCGACTGGCTGTCAATTCTCTCCGTAGTATGGCATCTTTTCAATCCAAACGGCACAGAGGTCGGAAGAAGCGAGATAGAGACACGTTTTGGGGGCGCACAGCACCTCGGTTGAAGGTTCTCATGGCTGGCAGGGTCCACTGGTCCAGGGGTTCAGGGACACCCCATGATGGCGTGCGTGTGTGCGTGTGCGTGCGAAGAGCCCGGCCACCGCGGGCTGTCAATGACGGGCTTGTCGAGCACTGCCATTGCAGCATTCAGCGGGTATCCAAGCAGCGGCGCGCATCACCATCGAGAGCACTCTCGGATGGCGGGGAGAGACCTTGTCGAAAAGAGCTCCAGACTGACGGGCATCCGAAAATTCCAAGCCCTCGCCGTCGGAATCGTCGTCCCTTTTTGTGCACCCCTTGTGTGGTTGTGTCATTGTGTTTCCTACTTGGGCCTGTTCAAATTAAACATTTGTTAGCCTTTTTTCGCTCCGTCGCCCTTTGGTCTTATTTCCTTTGGGTTTGGGCCGCCCTCGAGCAGCAGTATTGACTGACGACCTGCCGTTTGGGATTGGGGAGAGCAGCAGATGGAGTGGTTAATTCCTCGACGCCCCTCCCGCCCACTCTTTTGTCTATTTTTTTCTCGGTCACTTGTTCATTCGAAGTTCTAGGGAGAAGGGCCCTCATTCAAACCGTCGGCTCGGGCTCCTCTCCAGCATCCGACGGTGGAGAGACTCGACGGAACATGGAAAGGAGAAGCGCTGCCCCAGTACCCAGCCTGACGGAGAAGACGGAGTTCGTCAGAGACGTTCATACATAGGAGAAGGGGAAATGCCATGCACACACCATTTGGACCATTTCATGAGCCATGACAGATGAGGCAAAAAACCAGTAAACCGCGCCACCTTGGACGGGTGGACGCTATTACGAGTGGCTTTTCCATTAGCACCCGTCGACCGGGACGCTAAGCTCGACGGAATCTGCACTGCTGCGGAGGTGCAGGCGCACTTGCTGGGACTTGTGCAGATTTGGCTGCATTGTGTGCATTTTTGCATGGTCTAGGTCTCTAGGACTCGAGAGAGTTATTCGTGTCGAGACTCAAGGGAGGGAGAAAATGTGTACGAAGTGAAGTTAGTAAACAGCCCAGGACTCCAGGACTCAGCAAATGGAGATAGTCGCTAATCGATGCTAAATCTAAGTCGCTCTTTCCCGCGCTTTCGAGTCTCCGTTCCTTCCATTCAAAGTTCTTCTCGTAATCAACCGAACCTGTACCGGCGTGACCTACTCCGTAAGGTACCTAGCAGATCTTCCATCCTCAGCTTCCCGTCTTCACTTCGTATCCCCCGTCGATTGATTGTTCATCCGTCTATTCACACCGTTTCGTCGCCTCTTCCCACAACCAAACTGTACGACGCCATCCCCATTCCACCGTGTTTCGCCGTAGTGGCACAACACCTACGGAGTACACACACACCTCACTCACACTTGTTTCCGACCCGCCTTACCCTAGGTCACTACCTACCTCATCCTCCTCATCCTCCATCAATCCATCCTCAACTCTTCGCCCCCCTTCCCCCGTTTAAACCTCCCATTTCCACCCAACAGAAGTCAATCTCAATCTTCAACACTGCCATTGCGCTCATTCCCGGTCCTCTACTCGTTGTAGAGCGACCGCATCGCAACCATGCGTCTCGGATCAGCCGGCCTCGCGGCCCTACTCTGGTCCTCCTTCACCACCGCTTTTCCCTTTGTCGATAATGGCAGCAAGCCCCTGCCTGTCCTCCGACCCCGACAAACCGGCACCGGCTCGACGCCCACTTCCACAACACCCGTAGCCACGACTCCGGCGGCTACGACAGAGACCACAGCTGCGGCAGAGGCCACCACCACAGTCACCATCACCACCACCGTAGGCGGCGGCGGAGGAGGAACAGTCACGTCGACCACAGTCTTCTTGCGTACAGTCACCACTACCGTTGTCGTCACCTCTACGACCTTCCAGACCACCACCATCACCAGTAACGATGTCGCGACCGCCACCGTGACCAACTATGTCACCTCTACCGTCCTTGCCAAGCGCAGTCTCAACTTCCTCCCTGTTCTCGATGCTCCCTACGACGCCCCGGCTGCTCAAATCACGCCCGCCGCTGACGCCAACGATCTCCGAAGATACGGCGTCATCGAGAAGCGCGCTCTCGTCACCGTAGTCGTCACCGTCTCCGGCTCAGCAGGCGCCGATTCCACCGTCCTGGCCACCCGGACCAGCACCGTGCTCCTCACAACGACCTCGAATACCATCCTCACCTCCATGGTCACAAGCACCCTTTTCAACAATGCCCAGACCACAATCACCGTCGAATCCACCCTGACCGTCACCTCCACCTCCATCGACACCGCCGCGCCTACTACTGTTGAGAGCGGCCCGACGACCGGCAGCCTGGGCACCGCAACCGCGACGGGCGGTGCGCAGAGCACGGGTTCCAGCAGCGGCGGAGGCCTTTCCACCGGCGCACAGGCTGGAATCGGTGTTGGTGTTGGCATTGTTGGACTTGCTGCTCTCATTGGTATCGGATACTGGCTCTACAAGCGCCGCAAGGCTAACCGACCCTCTCGCGCCGACCTCGACGACATGCGCGCCTACGATCCCAATGGTCCTTCGCCCCTCAGCGGGCCCAGTGGAGGTATGTCCGAGACTGGAGCCGGCTATGGTGGTGCTGCAGCAGGCGCTGCTGCGCTCGGAGCGGGTGCGGGAACGCAGAGACGGCAGCCCGTGCCCAAGCACCAGCTCTCGCCGCCCTCGCAAAGCGTGAGCCCCATGACGAACAGCACCGTTTCGCCCGCGGGTGCCGGATACGGCTCTCGCCCGCCGACGGGTGGTGCGCAGGAGCTCGGTGGAACGAGAATCCTACCCGCAGAGATGGGAGGAGACGAGGTCGTCGAGATGGGCGAGTCACAACCCAGGCCGCAGCAGCCGCCGCAACAGCAGTCGAGACCCGCGCCGGGTATGACGTATAACTCGGGTCCTGTACCGGATGTCTACGAGATGCCTACCGAGAGGTACCGATAATGCTATAATTTCTTTTGTTATATGTGTGTAAGCTTTGTTGTGGAAAGACTGGAGGAATTCAAAGGAAAGGCGGAGATCAAAGGGGAAATGCATATAAGGATCATCCAGAGGAGGGATTGTCATTTACCTGGACATTTTTGAGAAAGCGTTGCATCGAGTCCCATACGGGATAGATTGGTATCAGAAACAGGCAAGGAAAGCAGGCTCTATAAAAAAAGAAGAAGGACTGCTTCAGGGGACGGGTGTATTTCCACGTAGAGGATATTCGGTAGATAATCTTCGTAATGTGTACGACATGGAAAGATGTGTGCAGTAAACCATTGCTGTCAGCTTGTGTGACTTGAGGTTTTGAAGGAGGCTGAAAGGTCAGACGTCCCTGAGAACATCAGAAAAAAGACTGAAGGTCCCTTGTATTTATGATAAGCTCGCTGGGTTCGGTTGTACTCAAGCCGTTTCGTCATGTCAAACGGCGTCCCGGCGGATGCGGCCTGCGACCTGCAAAGCTTGCCGGTGGGAGCGTGGCGTGCAGGTTAGAATGCGGCGTTTGCTGACTGCGGCGGGGGATGGATGAGGCGGGCCTCACTCACTCACTCAAGTGGTCCTCACCGCGACGAGATGTAGCTGGTTGGTCTTTATTTGTGAAGGCCGTGGGTGAGAATGCGGGAGAGGGGAAGGTTTTTAAGGGTTCTGAGGGCTGAGCACGGTTTGATTCTTGAATCTTGGAGAGTGAAGTATGGAGGAGTGGGAGCACGGGGATATGTTTGTTGGCAGGGGCCAGTTGTTCATCCCAAGTTGTTGATGTTTCGTTTTGGAAGCTGGGAGATGGGATGGAAATGTGTGAGTGTCTGCGTTACCGGCTTTTGTGTAACCTTTTGGTTGCTTCTACATGTAAAAACTGAGATCGCGGGTGATTTCAGTTGGTTTTGAGACGGAATTGCGTCGCGATATGACTCTATCTAAGGATACCTTATCACCCAATGTACAATTTGAATGCACACGGTCTCGATTGTAACGCGAAGAAACTCGGTCGATTTCGTTGGCGCAACTGGGGATTTGCGTAGGGTTCTTCGATACTCCGTATTACAGATATCATACTCTTGATCGCTTCGAAAAGTGGTTCCAAACGCAGCTTGATGCCCTCATCCTCGCTGGCAACACCATGTACTAAGTCTCGAAAAGAAGGGCCAGCGAGCATGCTGGTTCTACACACTCATCGGCAACAAAATTACCGATGCTATTGAGCGGCGTCTATCTCTGCCTGCAAGCCAAGACTTCAGACGCAACATCACGATAACAAGTCTTAGAACTTGACCACAATACCGAGTAACTGGAGGGCGCATATCTTTCTGGGGGTACTTGGGCACGCAGTAACGTGTGTCGCGGCCTGCACTTCTGCTTACGCACACTATAGCACGGCATAGGGCGGTGGCACCACGTCGGGTATCTCCTACGTGTGCGGGAACAGAACATAACGCGGGGCGGGTCTCTGACAAATGAAACAAGCAAAGAAAATCCAACCAGACCAGCCACCCGATGCCTCTAGAGACTCGTAGAGTGCTCGCAGCTCCGAGCTTACCACGGTTGCGTTCCAGACCCGGGAGGGTTGTCTTGGCTTTTTGCGGTCTTATCTGCACATGTCAAGATAATTCCGCCGCCGTGGGGGAGGTAAGAACTGGGCGGGACGATGGAGGGGGAGGAGCTGGCTTGCTGTGTTTCTAATCATCTACGTGACTCTTCAAGTTTTCTCACACTCTAGAGTACCTCTCCTTAGGACCTGCTACTTACTCTTGCTCTACATTGTCGTCAATCGAGCCTCATCTCTGCTAGTCAAATATCCTCCAATTGATTCCAAACTTGGCTGACTCGCAGAAGCGGCGCTTCTCATATTGTCTTTATCCCTCTAGCTCGTCAAGCTTTTTTTTTTTCGGCGGAGTTTCGGGTGACTACCTAGTCGACATCGTGCCATTGTCTCTTCAGAGACCCCGCCGACATAGGAACCGGAGGGGCAGGTCACAAAGAGAAAATCTCATTGTTTGCGCAGTTTGCGACAGATATCATACCTTACACACACTCCCCCCGCCATTGAACCATCACCAAACCCCGCGCTCCTCTTCACCTTGAGGATCCTCTGACGATAACGGAGTGGAATTCTAGGGGGCTCTCAATCCATTCTAAAGGCTGGGTTAAGAGAGAGGTCGGGGCAACTCTTACTTTACACCTTTTCAGAACTTAACCCCAGCTCGTCAGAGAAAGGCCCGCCAGAAGCTCATCGCCGGCGCAGACTCACTGAGCCGCTCGTCGCTTCCGGACCACCCCGCACATCCGGGGCATCATAGAGTTTTTTTACTTCTTCCGCCCGGCCTATCGCCGTAACACCGGCATGGCCACAACGACCATGGACGCCTCCGGCAAGGACCGCGTCTACGAAGACACCGGCCTGGGCCCCGGCACCAGATCCCCCGACATCGACGCCCGTGACCAAGAGCTCGCGGACCGCATCGCGGAACAGAAAATCGTCCGCAAACTAGATATGCACATCGTGCCCCTCGTGATGCTCCTCTACCTATTCAGCTTCCTCGACCGGTGAGTTTCATGGTCATCTCCGGATATACTCCCAGCCCTCAACTCACACTCACAGCGTAAACATCGGCAACGCCCGCCTCTACAACCTCGAACGCGACCTCAACCTCCAAGGCAACCAATTCCAAGTCGCCGTCTCAATCCTCTTCGTAACCTACATCATCTTCGAGGTGCCCTCCAACCTCGTCCTCAAGCTCCTCACCCCGCGCCGCTGGATCGCCTTCATCACAGTCTCATGGGGCATCATCGCCACTCTCACAGGCTTAGTAAACTCCTACGGCGCCCTCATCGCATGCCGCCTCCTCCTAGGCGTCGTCGAAGCAGGCCTCTTCCCGGGGTTGAACGTCTATCTCACCTTTTTCTACAGTAAGCACGAGCTCGCGCTGCGCGTGGGCTACCTCTTCGTCAGCGCTGCCATTGCGGGCGGGTTAGGTGGTCTGTTGGCATACGGGATCGGGCACATGGAGGGTGTCGCCGGGTTGAGCGGGTGGCGGTGGATCATGATCATTGAGGGCTTGCCGACGGTCGTGCTTGGTGTGGTGACGTATTTCGCGCTGCCCAACGATGCTGGGAGCGCGTATTTCTTGAGCGAGGAGGAGAAGGCGGTGTTGGTGAGGCGGAGGGGGAGGGAGTACGGCAACACGAGCAGCGCACAGGAGTTTAGTCGCGGGGATATGCTCAAGGCGTTTATGGATTGGAAGGTGTGGATGTTTTGCGTTGCGCAGTTTGGGGCCGATACGATGCTCTACGGTGAGTTTCACTCGTTCTTGATGTTGCAGACTTTGTGACTGATGATAGTAGGCTTCTCGACTTTCCTCCCGACCATTATAAATGGTCTCGGAACGTGGACGGCGGCGCAGGTGCAGCTGCTGACTGTACCGTGCTACTTTCTCGGTGCCGTGGTGTATATGACCATGGCTTTCCTGTCGGACCGCACACAAAAGCGCGGCCTGTTCTGTGTCATCTTTGGGAGCATCAGCGTCATTGGTTACGGCGTGCTCATATCACCGACTTCAAATGGGGTTCATTACTTTGGATGCTTCCTTGTCGCGGCGGGATTGTACGTCGTGGTCGGATTACCACTTGCTTGGGTGAGTTGTCACCCTCCTCTGCTGCTGTTCTGGTGTCGACGTCGAGACTGACAGTTTTGGTGTTTCTTATAGCTTCCGAACAACTCGCCGAGATACGGCAAGCGGACGACCGCGAGTGGTATGCAGCTCACCATCGGCAACTGCTCCGGCGTTATGTCGTCCTTCATCTAGTGAGTCCTCCCCCCTTCTTAGACCCATCGCACCACACAATCACCACCTTCACATCAACAAAGCTGACGGAAGGACCCTCCGCAGCCAAGCTGTCGATAAGCCGCGTTATATCCGCGGTCATGCCGTGACGCTGAGCATGGTCGGTATGGCAACATGCATGTACGGCTTCATGTGGTTCTGGTACTCGAGGGAGAACAAGCAGAGGCAGGGCTGTCGTATGGAAAATAAGTTCGTCGACCTCTCTGATGACGAGCTGGCGGAGCTGGGCGATGAGAGTCCGCGGTTCCGTTACACCATTTGAGGTGATGCAAGAAGATGTCAGTGGAAGGACTTATTGAAAGAGACGCGGAGAGTTCATGTAGGACAAAGATCGCGCGGTGAAGAGATGCCTGGTCAAAAGTAGCCGAGAATGCCGTATTAGATACCCCCATGAAGAGAAGAGTGTACTTCATCCACGCGTCGACGACCGCTTCGTGGCTTCCGCAACATCTCGTGCCATGCATGATACACACCTTTTATTCGGCCAAATCTCGGCCCTCAAAAGCAAAAAGAAGTCCAAAGCATTGCCCGACTGGCGTTATAGACCCTTTCTACAGTCAAAAAAACAGCAAAATGAAAGGGACGAGACTCGAACTCGCGCGGGTTGCCCCACCAGGAAACAGATGTTAAGCTGACCTTAACCTGGCGCCATAACCAACTCGGCCACCCTTCCTATGGGTTGAAAATTCCCAAGATCAATATTGTATATAAAGGTATTGCTCACATCGCATTGCGTCGTCCATCAATAACTGAAAATCATTCGACAGCTTTCTGGATGTGTAAACACTTTTAATCAACGACTTTCCAAGGCTATATCCCCAGGCTTTTTTGCTTTCCCGGAGCTTTCTACCTTATCTCGACCCATCCCAGAGATCACCAGAGAATGACGCAGCGAACAATCAAGCGTTATCGAAATGCATCTCTAAGACACTCCGGACCATAACCTGAAGGATCAGATCTACATTGGCTAAGTAAGTCTCCGACGCCCGAATGCGGTTCGCATGCGGAACTCCAACGTCGAACGGTAAAACATTCGTCACTTCCCTCTTCTGCCGGCAACATCCCGCTGGGCAGAGATGCAAGTACAGCATGATATACGTGCACCGGCTCAACACAGTCCGTTCGAACCAGTTCTCCCAGCCCGAGCAGCTCGGCTCCGTTGCGAATCGCGGGGCCGCGCTGCCGCAGGGCCGCCGAATGCCCTTAACAGTTTTTTTTGTTATACTGCTGCCTGAAAATTGGCACCTCTTGGGGAGACCTGGGGCTAATTACCAAACGTCATGCCAATGCTACTCCGCCTCTCCGGCCCACACCCGACAGATCCAAGAGCTGTCTTTCTCTCGGAATGTATTAGCAGTCGCACCGTCAGACAAGGGTGTATTAAATGATTGGATGAATTTGTAAGTGGAAGCAATTGAGCCGCCCGGTCAAGATGGGTTTATCGCCCGGCTTCTGTTGGTGTCTTGGCTCTGATGTCTTTCTCGACGACGAATGGGACGAGCCTCGTATAGCTCAAAGCAGCCTAGCTACTTTACAGACTATGAATCCCGACCTCAAGCTACTATTGACCTTCATCATCATCAAGAATTTGCTTCGCAATAGAATTGTTGGCGTGGCGTCTCGGACAAATCGTTATGGATCCTGCCGTATTCCCAATCGTACCTTTGGGAAGCCAATCAGTGGTGTCTAGCACAAGCAATACATCATATCCTTTTGATCCAACCCCTTGCTGACTACCAGGGTCATGTTCCTGTTCTCTCATCGTGTATGCCGGTTGTTATCGCCTGATACATGGCTGTAAAACCCTGCGAGGCTGCTCCACCGGATCTAAGCATCTTTCCCTCGTCTACACTCTTTTTCGGACTCTGTAGCAATGCTGCAAAGATGATTATCCCTCCTTCCTTCACTGCAGCTATTCATATTTGGAAGTAATCGTCTTTCAAGGTCTGCTTGTAACAACAGTCGGAATTGCTCCAATGCTCAAATGGCAGCCTATCGAGGAGTTCGGCTCCATCACGGGACCTGTGGGAACAGCCGCGATCTATACTGTTGTGACGCAGTATCTTTCTTCCAACGCCGCTGAGCTATGGTCTGAGCTGCTTTGCTGGCTACTGCTGCCAATACTCTTTCGCAGTGCTCGCCAAAGCTCATACAGTCTGGGAGACAATAAGGGCTCTAGGGACAGTCTCCCGTCTCCTATCCTTCGAAGTCCCGGGTCGGGGGTTGCAGCAGGCTCCTTATCTCTCTGGGCAGTCGCTTTTGCCATCGCTGTGGTCTCGGTGTACAGAGCTGAGTACAAGAGCGTTGTAGTCTTTCTAGTAAGTATCACTTCTACAACCATGATTTCGCTTTACTCATCCCTCCTTCTGACCACCGGAACTTCCAGCCGATCCTATCCCCACTCCTTTTGCTTGTTCAGAGTGGTTTCTCGCGATCCGATGCCCCATCACCCGATACTCCGCCGTCGATTCGACCGATAGTACAAGTCTTTCTTTTTGATACATTACGTGGATCATTCTTGTATGGACTCTTTGCGGCCTTCACACTATGTGGCTGGGATCTTGGGGCGTCTGTCTTTGCGGCGATACCAGCTATTGCGATGCTCGTCATCTACACTTCCTTTGAGCATGCTAACGCAGCATACCGAACATATTTCTATCCAAAAGTGCATCTTCAACAATCGGTCACTGCATTGGCTCCTCGGGTCGTGGTCCTACTCGTCGCGTGCTTGACATTGGACGCCAGCATTCTCGACTTCACGAGGATCAACATTCCGAGCACAGTATTCTTGGGCATTGCAAAGGCTTTGGCATGGTTTTTCATGGCAAGAACTGTAACTAAATCCTTTTGCTCCACCCTGTAAGCTCTAAGACTGACACACTCTCATTAGGCCGAATGCACTTCTTGGCGCATTGCACCAGCGATAGGGACTTTTGGGATCACCGCAACCCTTGGTCCCTTTTCACAAGCCTCAGAGTTCCAAGCAATCTCACATATGGCAGTGTCGATACTGGCACTGGGTAATATGGTACACTTGATATCCAAGCCATCGAAGACGAAGAGAGTTCCAACGCTATGGTTATTAGCTATTGCTTCTCTTGGCCCTTACATTATCAATCTTTTCGTTGCCAGAGATGCAGTCTCCACAGCTCAAACATTTGCTGGTCATTCCGAGAAACATCCTGTTGAGATCTTAAGCCGAAAAGCAGACATCAAATTTCAACACCTGCTGAAAACACAATCGGCCAACTACACGGCAGCCCATGTCGAATACGTACGTCGATATGGGACAGAGCCACCTCCAGGCCTTGAAGAATGGTTTGACTTTGCAATAGCGAACCAGTCTCCCATTATCGACGATTTCGATATGATATTTGATTCTGTATCGCCTTTGCTCAAGATGAGCGGTGAACAAGTTAATCAAGTGATGCGCACGGCGTACGAAGCGACGGGAAGTGACCTTTGGCTTTGCTCCTTTTCGTCTGCACGAGGCAAAACCCAATGCCAGCACGCATACCGTACTTTCGACCGAAACATTGCGTCTTCATTCAACAAGTTGTCAAAGGGTTTAGAGCATAGCAAGATCCCGGATTTGAAGTTTCTCGTAAATCACCTCGACGAGCCGCGAGTTCTCCTCCCCTCGCAGTTTGCAGGAGATGTTGGTGGACAGCCTTCAATCACCCTCGGCCGTTTCAGTCTAAAAAATATGTCGGGACGACCAGTCGGCGAAGAAATCACGAAACACTGTTTAAACCAAGAACAACTCGCATCAAGGCACACCAGAAACTCGACCGTTGAATCCTATGACCTTCCATTTGTGTCAGACCTATCAAGGGCTGCGGATCTATGCCAACATCCTGAGCATACCTCCCTTCATGGTCTCATTGCGAGACCAAAATCGTTCCGTTTGATTGAGGGACTGGTGCCTATCCTATCCACAGGTGCTCTCTCATCAATGGGAGATATTGTGTACCCGAGCCCGGCATATTTGGAGGAGGAGTTTCAGTATGCCGATGACCAAGATATCGAGTGGGAGAAAAAAAGCAATAACGTCTATTGGACTGGGTCTAACACCGGTGGCTTCGCTGTAGATGGCAGTTGGAGGAATTATCACCGCCAGAGATTCGTGGCCTTGGCACAGAATCTGCAGAAGCCCGAGGAACAGCACCATACCTACCTGAGGCTAGTCAACGGCGTGGTCGAGCGTGTGACCTCAAGCTTCTTGAACAGTCGCTTGTACGACGTTGCTTTCACAAGGTTGTTCCAGTGCCGGAGGACACAGTGCAGAGACCAACACTCGTACTTCAATGTGAGGTCTTGGGTGGACAAGAATCAAGCGTTTCGCTCGCGGCTCGTCTTCGACCTTGATGGAAACGGCATCAGCGGACGCTATTACAAGTTCTTAGCATCAAAGTCCACACCACTGAAACAGACTCTTCTCCGCGAGTGGCACGATGAACGCCTCGTTCCTTGGACACATTATGTGCCCATCAGCCTGAGCATGAAGGAGCTACCTGAGCTTGTTTCATACTTGACTACAACTGATAGTGGGCAGCAACGAGCAAGAAACATTGCGATGCAGGGGAGAGAGTGGCAATCCAAGTCCCTGCGTGAGGTGGACTTTACAATCTACAACTACAGGCTTCTGTTGGAACTAGCGCGGCTACAAGATCCCAAACGGAAGCAATTATGAGGCTTCGATTAATAACAGTTCCTTCATGCAATTAATTAACAACATAGAACACCTCGATTCAGTCCACCCACGATAATGGATCAACAAAACATAACATGATCGAAACATGATCGACTATCGAATGAGTGACACCTATCCATAATTGAGTAGAGTCCAACGCTGCCGCCCTCCCTCAAAGATCCAACCGTAATCGCTCAAAACCTTGCAGGCATACACGGACCAAATTACCAAATACTTAATGACAAACCAAGAGGCAGGGCCATCGTAATTCAAATCGCCCACGATCTCAAAAGCACGGCAAACCACATCGGCATTCCACGCTCCACAGCGGGCCGCTGTGCATTCATTCGTCCACGTGTCTCGCGCGGTATTCTTCAGGCTGTAATAGGAGGTTAGATAAGCAATCATGCATCGGGACATGGAATCTTGATATGAAATCACTGACCGCTAGTTCCACAAACCCAGTCCATGGGACCGTATGCTCCGAAATTGACCGCCCCGTTCACGTGATGCTCGTCATGGGCCTCGTCTCCCCAAACAAGTTTAACTTGCTCTCCCGTTGCAGAAATGAAGGAGAAGGCCAACGTTGTGACGAGCTTCATGTCCAAGAACCTTGCCACGGATACTATCGGAATTGCGTACAGAAAGAAAAAGTCTGCAACGGACATGTAGCTGATGGTAAAAATGTGGTGGTCGCCCGGGTTCTTGATCTCATGGTGCTTCGCGTGCACTCGATATAGTCCAGGGACGTGTAACAGTCGATGAACGATCCAGAATACAGCATCCCGTAACACAAGAGCCATCGCCAGCTGTGATATGAGCTCGGTCCACGACGGCAACTGGTACTTTTTGGGATATCCTTGTGACAAAATCGAGTTTCCACCCATGCAAGTTGCTATGGCGAAGTGGAGGGAATTCAGAATGACGTGGTTCAGAATACTCTTATTCAGGACTTCACGAGATGTTGCGGTGACGTAGGCAGGCCGCATCTTTTCCATGACCATTCCGCAAGCGAAGTATCCCACTTGAATGCCGAGGCTGCCGAGAAGCTCAACGTAAGCAGGTGGACATCGTTCCAGAAAGTCGTTCATTGTCGCAGTGGGTAAATGGTTTCGAGTCGAGAGGTGTCGGGATTGTAGGAGCAAAGATATTCCACTAGTATGATTAATTAAAAAGTTCAAGAGGTAGGGCGACTTGAGCTTAAATATTTCTGACTGGGCAGGGTTTGATAGTCGAGCTCCCTCGACGAAGAACTTCGCTCCGCTTTTACCCCTCCAAACTAGCCCTATCATGCCCGGAAGCTGGAATTGGTGTCCATCTCGTGGTGTTGACATCTGCAACGTCTCCCGTTCGCACTAGCCCAATATGAGTGATAAGTCCGGTATCCCGCTCACTAGTAACTTCGTGCGTCAATTTGTCGACGATGGTGTTTGCCGGAACAATGCAATCCATCTCATGGATCAAAGTCGTGATGGTGGCCACATTTCCTCATTTCAACAACACCACCGGCCCAATATACCAGGCTGGCTTGGTCTGTCGTTCACTGTGAGATTTTGAATGTGGATTTCAAATACGCCCTGGTCAAGTTTGCTAGAGTGGCGTCGATGTTTGCCCAATTGTCGGGATCCAACGAATCGCCAGAGACGTGGCGCACTATAACGATTATCAATCAGTCAGATAGTTCATCTTAGTGAAAGTCTTGTCTCCCTTTGAAGACTGCTCTCGGGTTTGGTAGCTGATTTTCTTACGTTGAAACTGGGAAGTGGCGGGGAATTGGGAGGCGTAGTCGGGTTGACTTGCACTTCTGAACTTACAGTACTGGCGTCAACCAACAGATCTACATCTTGAGCAGTTTGCAATATAAGCGATGTTTGCTTCCACCGTTCTTCAACCGAACGTCGCTTCAAGGCAACAAGAACCAGGGTGCAAACTTGTCATGGATTCAAGATGGCAAATGCCGAGACCGAAGCAACGACTAATTCTTGGCAACATGGGAGATTCGAATAACTCCTGCTGAGGGTAAATGACATAGGTATGATACCCGAATAGAGAGACAGAGAGATTGCGCACAGTGCATTAGAAGACACTAGTAAGTGCAGCACCATAATCCGTGTAAGATGAGTCCATCTTCTCAATATCGTAATCGTTCCAGTACCCACCGCCCGCCACGGCGTATTGTGAGAACCAGCTTGCGAATCGTTGCTGGGCTTGAGTCGCAGTCGTTCCTTGAGACGGCTTTGCGTCATTGACTACCCACACAAGAGGGATCACCTTCATGCCGAGGCTCGTCTGCCACGTTCCAGGATTGTTGCCAGCTCCGCCGTCGTAGACTTGGAGGTACACCCTATCGAACAGACCAGGGTTCGCGGATTCTACTTGTGTTCTGACGTTCGCCCAAAAGCCACTGTTGGTGTACGGCGCAATGGAATACTTGTACCCCATCTTTCCGAGCATCTGGGCAAAACTGACTGTGCTCGCCACGTCATAGACACCTTCATCGTCGTTGTTGAATGCGTCAAGATCCCACTCTGCCTTCAGTACCTCGAAGTTCTTGTACAACTTTGTGTCAGACCCTGTCCCATCTGCGTTGATCAAGTCGCGGATGATCTGGAATGTCGTGTCATGTGACACCAGCGATATCTCCACCCTGTTAATGTTGGTTGTGCCCGTCTTGAAGGACTTAACCTTTTCCGCCAACGCGGTTCCACCAACATATGAGCCATTCGTCACCACGGGCGCGTCGACTGCCTCGCCCGCGTCTCCCGTTGAGTAGTAGACGAGATCGCCATTGTCAATGAGACCGATGCGGAAAATGAGGAGGGTGTCAAAGCCGGCGGTCTTAAGAGCTGTTGTGTTCGACTGCAGAACATCCTTGAAGAGGAAAATGCTCTTCACGCCGGCGGCTGCTGCGGCATTGGCAAAGAGTGACAATAGCACCCAAGTCAGGGTACAAAGGCCGGTTCTCTTGAAGACTCCCATCATTGCGTGCAGGATGACCTGGTTTTCTTGAAGAAGCTATGCAAATGTAAGCTTCAAACCAGCCGCCCAGTTCTGAGACGACAGGCCGCAGTCTTTATGGACAGCGTCAGTCCATAGCAAGAACGCAAGCAATAGCTTCTCGAGTTGCGGACGTAACGTAACAAATGCAATGACAGGCCGAACCAGGGCCAAAAGAGTTTATTGCGACTCTGTGGTTGGTCTTGATTGGCCAATGCCCCGCTGCCCATGCACATCACTTCGCTCGGACTTCCTGAGGTTATCGTGCCGAGGGGTTGTGATCCGGCCGAGATAACCTGATATTGAAGTCCCAAGTCTCCTTTTAGGCTTTCTGCAACCCCGGATGCGACCTGATCCTTCAAAATGCTACGATCTGTAAGCGCTGGTTGAATGTCTTTGGGATTTCGCTGTGAAATGAGGCAGATCGTCTTGGCTTCCCCGCTTAACATCTGCCACCTGCCTAGAACAGTTCCCGGTGCCGAAAGTCGGAATGGCTACCCCTCTCTGATGCGAGGTCTTGTTTAATCAAAACTGATCAATTATTGAAAATATCGGAACTGCTGTAAATAATAGAGAAAGACACGCTCCTGAGCCTGTAATGGCACCAAGCTCGTGGGAAATCATAATGTCCCGTTTGTCCACGATGTCTGTGTATTAACTACTATTTGAGATTTCTCGTTTTTTTTCTGCTAGATCTACCACCCTTTCATACCCTCAATTCTTAGCATTGTAATCAGGTAGCACGAAGTACGGAAGAGAGGCTACTCGAGAGATCGCATGGTGGGCTGGGACTTCTATGCAGGAGAGAGTCCTTGTGACAGATAGTAAGGCTTTAAATTCCCTCGAAAAGTAGAGGCTATCTGGTTACGTTAGAGTACTTTGGTGATATAAAAGCCTAGATGTCTTACAGAGGAACCTACCACTTTCCTACAGTTTGAACGTTGAGCAGTCCGTTGTTCCATCGTATCATTTTAAATGTGGTGGTTTTTATTCGGCTTTACAAGCGCAAAAGATCGGCCTTAACGGGATCAGGCTTTCAAGGAAAGTCGCACGATACGGTAACATTATTTTACATATACCTAGACAAAACTCAGCAACGATGCATTGGGTAGACAAAGAGGACGCTTACTCCCATCTTCTTCCCTCACAGCCTGATTCATCGCCCTGAGTTCTTCTCTCGGAGCGAAGCACGGCAACCTTGGCTATGGAAGACGAGTAGTGAACAAACGGCCGCAAGGTCATTGGATCATCAGGCGCCCACATCGGTAGGAAAAAGGCCCAGTGCTTCAAACCTAGGATGGAGAGGTCGATAATAAAATATCTCGCAGCACATATGTCAGGCGCCGCAGTTGGTGTGGGCGTCCACTCGATTTCGCTGAGATCGTAACCTCCAGCGGAGAAGAGCACCGGCGACCCGGCCTCGGCCCCTTTCGAGCCGTAATCCAAGAGGTATAACTTGGCCGAAAGAAGCCCACACATAGTTCGTTCCAAGAGGCGGATAAAGCAAGCCCGGGGGCCTGGTTGATTGATCATAGACTTGATGTCTTCGGTGGGCTGGATGTTCCAGTCGTCGGTGAATTCGAACGCGATGTGCAATAGTCGGGTTTCGTCATTTTGGAAGAAGGGGCGGAGGGCGGATAACGCGTCACTGACGGAAACGTATGCGTCGGGCGCAACTTGGAAGATGATGAGATCTTTGTCTGGGAGGATGCTTGATCCGGAAGCGCTTCGTTCAGGTTGATTGTTTCGTGTAGAAGAGCTGTGACCGCTAGAAGGGTTCACCAGCGTTGCGTGATGCTTTTGAACAACGTCTCTGGACTCCTTACAGGCGGACCAAAGGCCGGCATCGACGCGGTATGTCGAAGGGTCTGACTCGGACCACGGACACCGCTGTCTTGGTGTGTATGTAGGATTGGAAAGAACATAAGTCTCATATTGGTGAACTTGCGTTGGTGTTTTGTGTCCAAGACCGGTTGACGCAGTAGTCGTAGCTCGGCTTTTGATAGAGAAGACGTGAAAAGCTGGGTCTGCAGACCGAAGATTGCATTCCCACACTTGTAGTCGCACCTCGACAGGGAGTAAGCCAAATTGGTGGAATGTTGTAGCCATGATTAATCAAGAGTCGGGTTTGGACGTTGGCGGTGTTTCCGGATTTTCGATGTAGTACTCTTCTCAGTATAAGATGTAAGAGACGAAATAAATCGAAGAATGGTCTTTGATATATCTTAGGTGTTGCCAGATGCCTGACATGTGCTGGAGAAAAGAAACTTGACAGCGATGCGGAAAACAATGCCACAGATTCCGTATACCTTTTGGCTTCATGACCTTTGCGCGTCGGCCATCCATCACCTTGAAGCCCAAATGACTGAACCGCAGAATTCATGAACTTTGTTCTGGAAGTAAATGATGCCGTCGTTTGCTCCGTCTTAGATACTCAAGCCACCGTATGTTGGTACGCTGAAGTTGGAGTGCTAATCATTTGGAGCTGGTGTTGGTGGATCTTCACTCGAAGACACCTTCGTCTACGATTTCAGTCACCTCAACGGCTGATTAAGACACAGCTCGAGAACCATAATGTTATCAGGAGGAACAATCTTCCCCTTATTCCTAGGTTAGATGAACACAGCAAGCATGAATGGTGCATCGTCTTCGAGATTGAGCCTTTCAGCCATTGAAAAAGGGAGTAAAACCTCGTATTGCAATGAGCGCCAGACAATCACCTCAGATGCCAGAGCTCAGCAATTATCCCAAGCCTCCTTTTCTCAGGTGCGCAACGGATTCATCTGAACTGCCCATACATCACGCTCCTAGGTTCGTGCGTTTTGAGGACCTCGCATCTGGACCTGATTGGCGAAACTCTCAACTTCAGCTGGCGTGAAACTCTTCCCCAAATGACATGGATGCACCGGAAAGGACTTGCTCGGAGCCGCCTATCATGGATGTGTGCTATTGCTCAGATTCCAACTCTTAGTTTCGCTACCCTAACTCGTAGATATGGTTTTGGGGCATTATGCAAGCTCAGTAGACATCGGTTGTCATCTGGTTTTTAGATATGTATTGGCACCTATTTTCTAAAACCCAATTTCCTTTGAAGGGCAGCCACAAGAGTCGAGGCGAAGAATGAGAAAACAATCCATGAATTTGAACGTGCAATCTCTAGGGAATCTCCTCTAACCACAATGCTGCTCTTTCTACCCAACCGTGGCAATCTAGTCTTTGGAAACCATCTAGGGGAATGACAGCCTAGACACCTCAATCTCATCTTACTATTCAGATCACGAAAAAGCCACACAATCACCGGCTCTCAAGCACATCCCAAACAACCTCCTCATGAACCACATGCGTCCCAACACTCAACGCCGCACCCGTCATCAACAACACCTCGCAAGGCAAAGCCCGATCCCCAATCCTCACAGTCCGCCTCCACCCCTCCCCTTCCTTCCACTCCCACCTCTCCGCCGCAACCTGCTCCCCGACCCTCGAAATCCCCTGACAGAACCGCCCCAACCACACAACCATACCCCGCGCCCCGCTGGTCTCGTCCTCGTGCTTGAGCACAACACACTCGACCCCCTTCGGAGCCTCGCCGCCCTCGGCCACGGCACCGACCGGAGGAACCGTAACGGGCTCGATGTCCCTCCAGAGCTCTTCGTAATCCGTCTCCGTGCCGGTGGCGGGGTTCACCATCCGTCCCTTCTCGAGCGTCAGCCCGTCGGGCTGCTCGTACATGTCGCCCTCGTCGGCCGCGTTCTCGGGCTCCGTCGTGCGCGAGTCAATCCAGTGCTCCCAGCGCGAGTGGCGCACCTCGGCGCCCTGGTCGTCGGTGCGGGTGGACGATGATGAGGTTCCCGCGATGCCCCATTCCAGGCGCTCGATGCCGTGCGTATCTTTGTGGGTGTTAGCCTCGGAGTTGTCTGGCAGTCGTGGTGACTTTTGGGGGTCCTGAGCCAGGTCGCGTGTGAGAACGACATTGAAATTTTACCTTGCACGCCATCGACGGTTGGCGTTTGCTTCAGAATGCGGAGGTCCACGAAACGGCGCTGCGGGGACGTGAGCACTATGGTCGACGTCGGCTCGCTCGCCTCATCAGGGATCCAGCGGATATGCTCGCGGAACGAGATGCTACCCATGATGATGAACGAAACTTAGAGAAATCTGGATATTGTGTCTACGCTGGAAATGGCAACGGTTCACACTTGAGGTTGCGAGATATGCAACATTAAAAGGCAAGGCTATGTGGTGGAGGTGGTGATGGTGGGGGAATAAACAAGGTCACACGGACAAGGCGTTGATTGAATCGTCGATGTCGCGCAGATCTCCACTTTCAGCCGATGAAAAGCCTCACGCCGTCATCGCCCGCCGATCCGGAGCCTCCCTCAGATCTGGGCGCTTCCAACGGCTTTTCAGCCCGTGAAGGTACGTTACTTGGGAACCTTATATTCTCGGTGTGAGGTCTATGATCTAAGTCTATGTATAATGTCTCATGTTTTTACAACCGTCCCCTCTCACACATAATCGCGCTTCTTGCGGCGAAAAAGCAGTGATGCGCCATCCCAAATCATCACGCCTTACGCGGCCTTCTCGAGACGCTCGACGATGTCGACGAGACCCTTTACCTTTTCCTCGCAGTCAATCTTGCTCTGCTCTTGCGCCTCGTACGTCTCCCGTAGCCGGTCGACCATGAAGGGCTTCAGCGGCGCCCTCTTGGCGGTCTTGTAGTCGTAGACCACGATATCCTCGAAGCAGCGGGCGGCAGGGCGACGGTGGCCCTCGGAGATGAGAAGAGCTTCAAGTAGGATGAAATCTGATTCGTATGTCGGCTTGGAAACAAGCTTATGAAGGACCGTCACGTGGTCCGGGTACGCCATTGGCTTCATATTGGTTGTCAGTGTGAGCGATTCAGGTGTTTTAGACTCAACCGCCGCGGCGCCAAGAAATACAGCGACGTTCGGTTCCTGGTGGTTCAAGTTGATGGAAGTGTCACTCACAAACTTGTAGTCCGTTTTGATGCTTCTCATGATGAGGCCAATGTCCTTTGGGCTCATGAGCTGGTCCCACTCAGCCTTGTGTTCAGGATCCACCGTCGTCGCAAAGTTACGAAGCCAGTTGACCCGCGCCGACTCGGCGTACTTGTTGTAGACGACATTGTTTACATGACCTACAGATGTGAGATTGAGATTCATGGTATATTCGGGGTGCGAGTCATACCCTGTAGTATGTCAGTTCATTGTCTCCCTTCCTTCGGGGAGTCAGGCTCCGGTTCAACTCACCATTGCATCCTGATTTCCATCGCAATGAGTACCCAATTCATCTCATCCCTTGAAAAGTCATGGTGTAACAGGAACTCACCTGGTCTCCCCAAGTCACTGTATGTCTGTCAAGGCCCCTCCACCCGGGACCGGTGAGGAACCCCTCCCGTCCGGCGAGCAACTCCAACCACTGCCCATCGACAGCCTTCCGCAGAGCCGCCAACTCCTCCTTCTGCTGCCCGCTGAGGTCGAGCCCGGCGCACCGCTTGATGCGCGACTGCAGCTCAGAAAGCCATCGCGGGTTCAGCGGTGGCGCAGACGCTGGGGATGAAGTAGGATTGGCGAAACTCCTTGCAGCTGTGGTCACGAACGATCGACGGGTTGTTTGAGATGTCGAGAGGCGGGCCAGGCCGGCGCTGAGGACAATTGGGTTGCGCATTCTTGAGTTGCTTACCGCGGGTATCTATTGAACGTAACGTAAAGCCAAGAAAAAGAAAAGAGAATGCTGGTGAAGCACGAGATGAAGATTCTGATTACAAGTCCGGCGAGAGGTGGATGACGGGACAGTGAGGAAATTCGGCTTCCGTCGGCTACGCGTTGCGAGTCGGTGCAGAATCAGGGAGAGTATCCCGTAAGATAAGGTAATCTGAGTGCACGCCGGGTGGAAGTGGATGTTGGAAGTTGAATTTGACCTGAAGGCTGGCCCTTTCCAGCGGGTTCTTGGTGCAATTCCCGGGCTGCGTTATTGCCGCCCGTTGGTTTGGGTCGGTAGTTGGAGCGCGCCCTTTGTGCTGGTAAACAGCGATAGGGCGTGGGGGGTTCCGGCTCGGACTTTCGGTACGAGGTATTTCGACGCAATCAAGCACCTTATTCAGGTAACTTGGAAGGAGATTCCGTAGGGAAAGAAGATACCTATGTATCTATTTGCATAAAGCAGGTGCATAATCGCAACTTCTACCATGAAGTCAACATGAGAGTTCCATCAGATGCGGTATCTTTGGTAGGGTGAGCTTGCGTTCTTACATTCTCGCTGTGCCTCTATTCGATCCCGGGGTCCATCTGGCAGGGTCAATGATTCGCACCTCCAAGACCCGGAGCCCAGGCTTAGGGGTGAAGCTTCTTTTCTAGTAGCGCTGTGCGTCTGCCTCTTTATGGGAAGGAAAGTCCCATTCTTTTGCGGCCTTTGGCTCTCGATCACTTCATTATATATCATCCAGATCGAGATAATGGAATGGATGCGCCCAGCAAGCCTCATATCACCGTATAGCAAGCTCTTGGGTTTCGCCAAGTGAGGTTGGGGTTTACCTTTGGTTTGTGGCGGTGCACGCAATACAACATTGGCAAACCCCCTCCATCTCTCATGGAATCAACAATAATCATGTCAAGTGTCCCCTGGTATCTCGGAACGTTTGTGTCGCAAGACGCAGTCTTCGCTGAAGGTTTGTCTTTGTTCAACCGAGGCAGCGACGAAAGCAGCTACCAAGAACCCCCCGGCTGCATCCCCTCCGTGAGACGCGCTGAAGGGTTTTGGCAAGGGGTCGGGTGCAAACCCATCTCTAGGACCCTGAGAACAGCTGAGGTAAGCACGCATGCATTATGTAAGGTAATCAGAGTATGGAGCTTCCTTGCTTACCTAAGCGAGTACCTTGGTGAAGGACGGTAAGCTCCATGAGGAAGCAGGAACCAACCAAGCTGCCTCCTGCTGGCAGTTGCGTCCTGTGCGGCGGGGGGAACCTGGGCGGAAGGCAGCTCCGAGCTGCAACGGGAGCGGTGGTCATAGCTTCCTCCTGCTCCTCCTCTTGCCTTTGCCCCACCTTCCAGATCAGGGAGGACGCCGGACCGACCAACGACACTGCAGTTTGCCAGCGCGCAAAATAGTGTCCAGTGCGTTTTCATGGGCGGCGCATCCGGTCGACGCGTCTGTCCGGCTTGAATTCTTTGCGATGGTCTCGTCGGCATAGAAGGCATGCAGTCTCTAGACGGTCCATACTTTTGATCAATACCTATTCTGCTCGGTTATAAGTATTGTCATGACTCTTTCGACGTAATTGTCGCTCTGTAGGCGGCTGTGAAAAGGGAAAGGGAAACCCTTGTGGTACACGCGTCAAAAGTCAAAACAATGAAGTCGCAGCCTCGTTCGAGTATCTGGACCAACTGCAATGCAGTCAAACAGACTGTAGAATTTAGAGCTCCTGATCAAGAGGACTCGATTTGGGACCTTTAAAATCAAGAGTCTTACCGCACCCCATGTCATATATTGTGAGTGGATCGCGCGCGAGAAGGCAGGAAGGCGAACGTTCAGCGAGGCTACCCGCGTGCCTCACCCGCGAATATCTGGTCCCTGTCCATCAGACCGAGCGCCTACCAAGAAGAGTACAAAGTCGATAGTTTCGCAGAAATACTCGAAAGAACTTCCTGCAAATTGAAATACTCATGGATTAATACCATTGACGATGTGTTTCGCGAGGCAAGGTGCTTGCTACTAGAAAGCAGCACCACGTGACACGGTCTTGCCTCCCCCCTTTCTTCACTGCCAGTCGGTAGGTCGCAAGACTTGCTATGGCCTCGCTGCCAATATCATCTCTAGAATGACATCGACCTCTCTTGACCCATTTTCTTAATCAGGCTCGACAACTGTTCGTAAGTTTCAGACAAGTTGACGATGTTTTGGCCACGGTAGTTTGTGAGGCGATGACGGACACACGTGTTCTACTCCTCCACCTTGGGCAGACATGCGTCAATCTGGAAGCGCTAGCCTGGACAGGAGCGATTTCGATGAAAAGAGAGGAAAACAAAGAGAGCACATGAAAAATGATGCCTCAGCAGTTCACGGCGGAAATTTCATCATCTTTCACTGGTGTGCAGCGATGGTATCCCGCTTTTGGGTGGAAGCGCTGACGAAATGCGAATAGCTTCCATCGCGTCTCTTGCACTGGATTGAATCATTGGCGCTGGTGGCACGAAACCAACTCCAAATTGCCCAAAAACCCATGAATCAATGAGGGCAGTCACTGCGATACCATAGAAGACGTGATTGACGACTTTAGGCAACAGAGTGGCCGTAGGCACGCGGATGAGGCGATGCACCTCATTTCACCGGTCGCGTGGCCCCATCACGATGGCATGAAACGATATACTCGGTGTAAGTCAAATCGGGCTAGGAATATGATAGAAATTCAACAAAAATATCCCCGAGCAGATTGTCGACCTAGATGATGGAATCCGGTGTTTCCTTGATGAATTTCGTGGTGCTGTTGATGATTGTGACGATGGTGGTGCAAGATATGCGGATAGCTTCAATTTGGACGAAGCGCGACCGAATCACAACAGTCGGGGTCGGGGGTTGGGAGTGTGCGCGCAATGTCAGGGCCATAACACGCGATAAACAGAGGGAAAAGTGCATCGAACGATGGAGAAAAATTCGAGCAACAAAATGATATAGTTAGCGCGAGATGAAACCGAAAGACAGATGCATCAGAGCGGATGCAACGGATGGCATTGACGGTCGGGGGTAAAAACGAAGATGGGCGATGATGCAAAATCGGGCATCTCGGCGGGGGAAAGGCGTGAGAATGGGAGGGAAATTGGGGCCGGGTCGGTGGACGGTGGATCGGCGGGCACAAGACTCAAAAACGTGGCAACGGCGAGCCATGAGTCATTTTTTGTAATGGAGGGTGAGTAAATGGGAAGAAGAGGGAATCAAGAGGGAAGAGAAAGAGGAGAAGGGCGAGGAGAGGAGAGGGTGGTTGAGGTGGGCGATGAGAATGAGTTTGGTGGGAGATGGGAGACCCGCGAACGTGTGCGGCATCAGAGAGCAGCGAGAGCAGGGACGACGGAGCAACACTGAGTGAGCACTCGGGACGGGGAGGGGAAGGAACAACGGTCCACGGTCCACGGGGAAAGCAGGCACGCTGGCGGCAGGACCTCACGGCGAGGAATATTTGGACCAATCAGAAAAAAGGAAAAGTAGACAAAATTTTGGAAAATGCAAAGGTGACTGAAGGGAAAATGGAGGATAAGGTACAAGGGCGATGTACCTTTTGGTTGCTTCCTCGTCCCGTCTGGTGCTTTCTGAATTCTGAGGCAATTGAGCGTGGCAGAAAACATGGCAGTTTGGATGGGAAAGAACGGGCGGGTGGTGCATGTGGCAGGTGCAGGAGCCAGGAGCCAGGCGGGGGACCCGGAGGAAGGAGGGAAAGAACCATGCACCTCCTTCCTGAGATTCTGGGACCGGCTGATCTTGAACTGCCCGGCGGGAGGAAGGCGCAGAGAAGGTGGATGATTTTACGCCTTCCTCTGCCCTGTGTCCACCATCGAGGGCAGGAACTCGGAGCGTTGGGCTAATGGAAGGTAGGTACTCCGTACTGCGGCTACCTTATGGCTCTGTCCTACGTACCTTGCTTAGTAGTAGGCATCTCACTCCATCGTTCTTAGGTATTTCTCGTGAGGTGAGTCTCATCTCATAGACTCACACACCTCAAACCCACTAGGAACGGCAGTAGAAAAACACCAGAAGACTACCCCGGTCCTCTAAGGGCAGATGACTGGAGCACCCGTTGAGGGGTGCAGCGTGGCAACTGGCGAGGGGAGATGTGCTGGAACCTCCCACTATCCACAAAGCAGCACTCACTATCCGCAAGGAGGAGTGCGGCGTGCCTTACATCAACCCTGGGGCGGACAGGGAAGACCAGGGGCCCGTCCAGGGTGTGACGGCGGAGACGACAGAAGCCTCAGAAGCTTCATGCATAGCCTGGAGCTTGGGGCTTGGGGAGCTCGAGTGCTTCCGGCGACGGAGGTGAACTGGGCTGATTGATCTGAGCTGAGCTTCCCTGGTTGAGATGAGAGGTGAGGGGCGCTGCTTGGCCGCCGTCCGCGTCTTCCACCAACTCAAAGGGCAGCCCGTTCGACTCGACTAACCGTTACCGTTTGTTTACCAGAACAATAAGAGATGGCACTCGACAATCCAAACGTCAAAATAGATACCAGAGAAAAAAGGACTGGTCCATTATCAAAGGGGCAGAAGAGGCCGTGGACCAAGGCGAGTGAGGCCGTGCTGGAATCTGTCGCCGGCCGAGGATTTCTTAGAACACCCACCATACCATCGCGGCGGCTGTAGTACTGGACACGTCCAAAATAGACACGCATGTCTCTCCCGCTCCCGCACTAATCGGCGATTTGAGTCGAAGAAGATACTCCGCCGACGGATGAGGACAATGAGGTTGATTTGGGAGTGAAGCGGGAAGAGACGAGAGACACAATGAGACGTGGAAAATCGAGACAAGTAGACATCAAAGGGCATCATCTCAAAGCTGAGGCTCTGTGGCATGCTGTTGTCTATCCGGACACATCACAAACCAACTCGACGTACGCGTAGAGCTGTCAGGCTGTAGAAGTACGCCGTGTATAGTCACTTCCCCGGGCCCTTGCCAGATCCAACGGGAGACGGCTTTTAAGTTTATTCTAGGCTACCGTGGTCACTTGATGGTATCATTGGCGTGTGAACCAGATAAGTGAGTGAGATGCGAGGAGAGAAAAGGAAACGAGGAAAAAGAGGGTGCCATCTTTGGGGGAAGAATCTGGAGTAAGTGAGATGAGAGAGAAAGACTGGAAGTTGAGAGGGGGAAGGCCCAAGGCCCCCCCAGTCCGCGTGATTTAGCGACCGTCCCCCCCAAAATGGACGAGGGATTTGGAGGGCCCAAAAGGCACCCGCACCAAGCCAAGGAGGAGAGGACAAAAAAAAAGAAGGCACCTCAAGGCTCACCCTCAAAAAAATCCAACGCCCGCGCCCGCGCCCGCGCCCTCAGCTCGTCTCCCCAAAAGTTACTGATTGTGCACCGCGCCCAACGGCCCCCGCCCATTTATAAAAACAAGCCCCATCCCCTCCACGCACGCGCTCCCCCTCCACCCTCTCGTTCCGGACCTCTTCATCTCTCGCCTCTCTCAATCACCACAACGCGTCGATTTCAATTCTTGCAACTTTTCTCAAACTACACCCGTCTTCAAACCGACTTCAATCGACATTTCGATTGAATCCTGCTTCTTAGCAAACCTTTACGCTTTACGCATTCACACAACCCCCCAAAACAATCACAATGCCTCCCAAGAAGACCGAGGGCGCCGCTGCTGCCCCCAGCAAGAAGTCCACCCACGCCAGCTACCAGGTTTGTACCTTAAGCAGTCCGGTTTTTTGCATGACGCGTTGGTTGCTAACTCTCTACAGGACATGATCACTGATGCTATCGTTGCTGTATGTTTTACCGCTCCTCCATCTCCGGCGCAAAGGGTTACGCGATCGGAGGACCCACGAGCTGGGTCAGCTGCCACTCGCGCCTAGCGCCCGTGACCTTCGATCGCGCTACCCTCCACCGCCTCGACGATGGTCCACCTATTCTTGTGTTGCCTTTAACTGACTCACTTTCCCTCCTACAGCTCAAGGACCGTAACGGATCTTCCCGCCAGTCCCTGAAGAAGTACGTCAAGGCCAACAACCAGATCAACACCGTCAGCGACAACATGTTCGACTCTCTCTTCAACAAGGCCCTCCGCGCCGGTGTTGAGAAGGGTGTCTTCGAGCAGCCCAAGGGTACGTCACCGCCTGTCTGCCTCTTCAAGTCTTTGAAACAATACTAACATACCTCAAGGTCCCTCCGGTGGCACCAAGCTCGCCAAGAAGGCGCCTAAGCCCGCTGAGAAGAAGGCCCCCGCAAAGAAGGAGGCCAAGGAGCCTAAGGAGAAGAAGGCTGCTGCGAAGAAGGAGACCAAGGAGCCCAAGGAGAAGAAGGCTGCCGCTCCCAAGAAGGCCGCCGCCAAGAAGGAGACCAAGGAGGCGAAGGAGCCCAAGGAGAAGAAGGCCGCTGCCCCCAAGAAGGCTGCTGCTGAGAAGAAGGAGAAGAAGCCCGCCGCCAAGAAGGCTGCTGCCGTATGTTGACTCTCTGCCTCTCTTTCTCGTTTGTCCATCACTAACATACTTACAGGCCAAGGAGGAGAAGCCAGCCGTCCTCAGCAAGACCAAGACTGGTCGCGTCACCAAGACTGAGAAGAAGGCACCGGCCGCCAAGAAGGAGGCCAAGGAGCCCAAGGAGAAGAAGGCCGCCGCTCCCAAGAAGGCTGCCGCCCCGAAGAAGGCAGCGCCCAAGAAGGCCGCCGCCGACAAGAAGGAGGCCAAGGCTGAGGCTCCCGCCGCCACGGCATAAGGGGTCACTCTTACCTTGTTTCCCTTACCTTGAACGATGATGCAATGTCGAGTAACTCTGCTCGGCTCTCCGCACAACTGTTTTTGTGTCACGAAATCTTGTCGAAAGGCGTTTACGGGAGTTGTTATTTAACTAACTGGGAAAGGGCAATGGGCCGGGAAGCGTTGGTGGGAAACCAACCTGGGGGGAAAACGCAACTGCGTTGTCTTGTTGTCTTTGTTTTTTCTTGATGGTCTTTTCTATATGTTGCGGCTGCTTTTGATCGAGCGCGACGCGTGGTTGGGGGGCTTGGGATTGTGTTGAATGCTTTGAGAGAAGATTCCCGCTTTGGCGACACGAGAACGGATTCCCCCTTCCGACTACTGTAACTATAGCTCGCGCGATATACCAACGATGGGAGCCTTTCACTGTTCATACGATGTTCTTCTGATTGGTGCAATTCTCGCGATGTGAACTGACGCGCCAAACCCAACCGGCGTAGCGGCTTCGACGACCTGGGAAGACGGCAAGACCGAGTAAGGGTACTGTCCTCAGGGGCACGGCAAATGCGGCGATTCGCTTGCAATTACCGGGTGGCACTGGAAAGAAATGATATTACATGATACAAATTGTTTACCATCTTGTTTGATGCTCGCCTGGGTCTTGGCTGAACTTCGGGTTACGGGAACGATAATCTCTGATCAAGTCGCGATAAAGAGCGGGCAGGATCATAGAAAAGGGAGAAGTTGGGAAAGAACGAGCTGAGCTGCCGCCATGCCGCTGTACTGTAAGGAGGATGAATGTCTGAGAAAACGAGGACGCGCCGTGAGAACCGGAGACTGGGACCCTGGGCAGGGTACCGTCACCGTGTTTCTCCCCCATGGCAGTTTCGGAGTGGAGCCGACGCGGTTCATCCTTCCCAGGGTCTTTTTATTCTTGTTTACATTTATGGACTTTTTTCAAGCTCGCCCTCTGACCGTTTCTCCTCCCCCCGGCCCCGTGTGATGATTGAACCGCCGAACGGGCCACCGCGTCGCTGGAGAGTAACGGGAAGTAGGAAGGAGAGAGAGAGATAAGGCTGTGAGGGAAGGCTAGCTTGGCTTGGATACGGGGGGGTGTGAGAGGCTTGAGAGCTGAAGAGAGTCCGTGCCGGCGGTGAAGTTGTCACGTGCGCGCTCTCTCATCTCTCGTGGTGTGGCAGCGGAGATGAAGAATGCTTTTTCGTCTTTTCTGGATGAATCTGCCTTTAAATACGTATTACTTCGTCGTCGAGTAAATATGTTTGGATATGTGGTAGAATTCAAGCTGTAGCGTTTTTGGGCGGCGTTGTGGTTCTTGACTGATGTTCTGAGTTGACCCTGTATCTTACCCCTCCTCTGGCCTATAGTCACAATACAGTGGGTGAGACGTTTTCTTAGTGGTCTGACTTTGGGACCGGACGTGACTTGGTCTGAGACGAGGCGCGCCCGTCGCCGGTGATGGTTCTACAGTCTGGCGTAGAGTAGTCCGGTCAAGCTTGGAGGTTCTCTACGAAAGGCATTTCAACGAGATCTGTCTTGTATCACCATCTGCGATTCTCATGTGCGAAAGAGGTAAGAAGATGAGAAAGTATGAGTAACCAAAGCCCTCGGGAGAGAAAGATGTTTCGCCGCTGAGCTTTCCCCTCATGTAGATTGCCCATGGTTTGAGTCGTGAGTAAGGAATTGTTTGACCAGCTTCTCAGATTCAGATTTGGGGCCAGCCTACGTGCCCGTCTTACGTACCATGTAGGCGTAACGGGCAGTCGTTCAGCGTATTTTGAGTTGGGAGAGGATACATAGTTGCGCCGGCCTGCGGTGCCCTGCGGACGAGTGGGACTCCGCCGGGGGATGGACGGCCTAGACGGGTTGACACGTGCGATGAGGAGGAGATGGCGCCACACTATGTGCTGGTTGCTGATCCTGAGGTGGGTGGTGTTTACTATGTATGCTGTGTAGGAGAGCACGGCTGGTCTTGGTGTTCATTATTTGCCCTTCTTTGCAGATAGCTAGCCATACATCCCTGGAGCTAGGTAGTCCTGTTGGCGATCAGTGACTCGTACAATCAACTGTATAGCAGAAGGACGCTATAGATAGATAAGTGAGTCCCGTGAAAAGGAAGCCCGGACGTGTTGGGCTAGAGATTATCACGTGGGCAACGGTGAAGAGTGCCATTCGGAGTGTTTGACAGTGTCGTTTCCATTGTCTACGCAGTAGTAGGATAGGCCAGAGCGATGGAGGAGTCTGAGAGGTGGCGGTGCGGGGAAACATCTTGGGGAGAGAGGAGACTGAGAAGAAGAGGTGGATGAGAATGTGTCACGGGCAGGTGTAACGGCGTCAAATGTCGAGCTCGGAGCTTCCTCTGGGATGGCGAACAGAGGTGGAGAAGTTGGCCGCGGCTCTTTCGTTGGCCCCTCTCTGTGTCCATCTCCCGCTGTCTCTTCTGCTGTCTCTGGGTCTAGGAGTTGTCACCTTGCTGATGTTGGTGCAGGTACGGACACATGTTGCGTAGGTATCGTGCGGTGCAGTGAGGTGTAAGGGAAGGCACCTTGAGGCAGGTGTACTGGAGATGTCGCTCGGCATGAGGTCCGGGCTGCCAGCGCGTGAGCAAGTGGTGCGGAGCGGTGCGGTGCATGTTGCAGGTGTCCAGTCATCAGTGGACCTACGGTGACTTCCCAGGTTGGATGACAAGGAGTGACGTGGATAGCTAGCCCCGAGCTTGCTTTCCCATTGGTGTTCCTGAAACAAACCTTGATGTTTTGAGGGGGGAACGTTGGTCAACTTGGTGCTCGGCACGCAGTGAAGGTGTACGTACAACGTGGAAGCGCATTGCGGTGAGGTAAGCAAGGAGGGGAGGGGCAGAGGCGAGGAGACAAGAGACAACCTGGGAGCTGTGAGGATGAGATTCGGACTATCCGTATAAGCATCTGGCTAAGCGCTGCTAAGGTATCTTAGAGAATCTGGGTGTCGGTGTGGTATATGCCCTCACCTGTTGATCCGTACACTGACACTCTTCACGTGTAGTGTACTCCGTACATAGCAGTATCGATCCATGTCCCGGGATCCCTGTTGTCAATCCGGAACGGCTTGAGCGACAGGTGCAGGGGGCAACCGTACAGCTGGGGGCGACGCGGCGACGCCCCGGCACTTCGAGGACTGAGGGGAGTGTGATCTGAGTGTTGAAGGGTCCCGTCACGCCGTCGTACGAGGACAGTCACGTACGGGGACCATGGAGGAGGGTTGATGGTTTTCTTTGCCATGAAGAGTGAGGCGGCACATTCAGGTCTTTGCAAAGAGTGACCCTTGACGCTTAGGGAAGGGTCTGAAGAACGGGGAGTGAGATGCGAACACAAGATGGCCGAGGCGGCAGAGAGTGAAGAAACACAGGTCACCGTGAGGCATAAGAGAGAGGGCACGAGGCATAAGACCATACGTCTGTGGGCTATGAAATGTGAGTGGTAAGTATCTGTGTGAGTGAGAGAGCATTGGTGAAGGAATGAGTGAGTTAGTGAAAGAGAGAGAGAGAGCATGGTCTGGCTCGTGCGCATCCATCCTCCCGTCCGTTTCGGGGTATGTGGGGGAGAATGTTAGGTGCTGAGGCCAGCTACCTAAGGTACCGGGTACGGAGTACTTGGCTGCAGACATGGTGCTTGTACCTTTCTTTAGTGATACCTTCCCTTGGGTAATAAGGTAGTTAATGGCAGATGCTCTTTCATCGATGGTGCTGACAGGAAGAAAGGGCAAGATATGGGGAGGAACATCGCCTTCTCTCTCTCTGCCTGCCTCCTACTGCGAAATAATTGCGTCAGCCTCAGTCATTCTCATGATCCATCAGGCTCGACTCTCGAGGCAACACTTCAGGGGACAGAGCTTGCATCTGCAGCTGCCTTGGCTGGAACAGGAGAGCTGCATGTCTGGAACTTGTTCTCCCTCTCACCCTCTGCCCATGAGCAAGTACCTGTCACTGCGTATCAGCTTAGGTACCTCCAGCTATCATTACTGTGTAACAGAGGTACCGGGCTGAGGTAGAAACAACCAACCGGCCTTACCTGGACTCGGGCGATCTAAACGGGACAGGACGACACCAAACGGGCTCCTCTTCTTCATCATCTCCCCTGCCATTTGCGAATACTTGAAGTCTTACGGAGCACTCCGTACATACGTAGGTAATTAGGTACCTACCGCCCGCCGCCAGGTTCCATCGGCCCCCATCAAAAGTGTCGTCAAACACCACCCACACAACACAACACAACCCACCTCACTCTTCGATAACTTCCATCGATAGCCAGGTACCTACTTTGCGATCATCGATAAGCAGATAAAGCCCCCCTGGCGCTTGTCTTATCCGCTCCCGCATTGTATCGAATCGCACCGTACCGTCCCCTCGGACTGACGTCTTGTTTCTGTCCAATCTCATCTCATCATCCACCAACTCCTCCGTTCCCCGACACGTCCAGTCCACCTCAGTTCAAACCCAACATCTATCCGCCAGCACCAGCACCAGCACTGCCACTACGGACACACACCACTTCTCTCCCCACGCCGTGCCGTACTGCTGCGTCTACCAATATTACCCTCGTACTTTAGCTCGTCTACTCTCATCGTATCGACCAGCACTTATCAGCACATCCTCATCCATAATCGCTGCTCATTCTCAACCCAACAGCATCCCTCGGCGACTTGGTAAGCACCAAAACGTGGACCCCTCGTTTTCCCCATTGGGCTGCCCGTCATCCCAAACCCGAACCCAATCAGTCCGCCCTTCCACCGTCCCTTGCGACTCAAGTGCTTGCCAACCGATTCTTCCGGTCAACGAAACTGACGCTCGCCCGCAGTACCCGTGGCCGCACCCCGTACCCCCGTACCAGTAACAGTACCAGTACCTGACCACCAATAACCCCTACCCCTCGATCTACCCAGCGATCCATCCGAGACCCTCCGCCTGCCCAGCCTGTCTACCCTCAGTCGAACCTCAACGAATTCGAACCGCCTATCGAAACTTCGTCGTAGTTGTAGCGGTCGTCGTCCTCGTTGTCGTCTTCTTCTTCGCCGCACCACTATACATCGACAGCTTCCACCCGGCGATTACGACATTGTCCACGTCTCGCTCTGCCGGGACCTGGCCATGGCGGCTGCCTGAATCCTCCCTCGACAGGATTGCACATTACAAGATAAACCCGCCTATTCCGAGCCTTTGCCAGTCGCAAACATGGCTTCCGAACACAACCCCTTTCGAAGGAAGTCTGCTTCCACCTCGCTCTCCATCTCCACGCCCCAGCCAGTCTCTACATCGGCCTTTCTCGAGTCCATTACTTCCGGCATCTCGAGGCAGAATGGCCCCCCGCCCCCCGAGGCCCGGCCGGCCAAGCCAAAGGTTGTAAAGAAGGTTAGGGTCCTTTCGCCGCCACCTTCGTCTCCCTCGTCCCCAGAATCCGTACACAGCAGAGGTTTCGGACGCCAGGATGACAGCAGCGACGAAGATTCCCACGACGAAGACGACCAATTCTCAAAGCGGTTTCCCGAGCTTCCCGGTGGCCTCCCCGAGGCTGCGCCGCTTCGCATTGCCAACGCGAGTAATACCCCCGATAATCCCTTTGGCAAGACGCTACAAGACCTGGAAGGCTTGACGGACGTGAAGCCTTCATTTGGCGGATCGACCAAAGCTATGGATGTCAACGCCTTCAAGAT
This sequence comes from Colletotrichum simmondsii, assembly GCA_001563135.1. Classification (NCBI taxonomy): domain Eukaryota; kingdom Fungi; phylum Ascomycota; class Sordariomycetes; order Glomerellales; family Glomerellaceae; genus Colletotrichum; species Colletotrichum simmondsii. The sequence goes on along the minus strand of JFBX01000049.1, from coordinate 227,151 downwards.
GCTGTTGCTCACCGGCCAGGCTGGTGCTGGAACACCGCCCCCGCAGACATCAGTGTCACAGGGAGATAAGGCGTCCGGCGCATCATACGCCGCACCGGAGCTAGAAACACCGCGGACGTCACAAGATATCGCGGATCGCGGCGTTGACGACCAGCGTTCTCTTCTGGCACATTCTCCATCCGTGAAGAAGAAGCCTCCGCCGCCTAGCTCAAGGCATGGTAGGAAGATTAGTGTGCAGACTTCAGGTCGTCCGCACATCTCCTCCGAGACTGCGTCGCCCATCTCTCCGTCTGACGTGAACAAGCCCCTCCCGCCCGCTCCAAGCAGCCACGGCGGGGATGAAACGGAAGATGTTTTTGCCCGTGAAGCTGCTGGCAAAGTCCCGGAGCAGGACTCCCCTACACCCAACTCAACACCTACCCCGGCTCTTCCGGCGACAGGCAAGAGACCGACACCTGCCCCTCCACCACGGCGGGGTCACGCACGGAGCCAGTCCTTAACAGCCAATGCTGGGGCCAACACTCCAAGTGTACCAAGTTACGAGGCCGACACGCCGCCTCGCTCTTCCTTGGAATCGCAGCGCTCCAGATCAGAGAGTTTCCGAAGCATCAATGCTCCGGCTCCGCCTCCACCTCGGCGCCCGCACGCATCCCATCGACAGTCATTCCAACTAGCCTCGCCATCAAGTGGTTCATTTCACGGCGCCAGCCCAGCACCATCTGACATTGACACTTCTATACATGCTACGGAGCATACTCCTCCCAAAACTTCACCTCCGCCACCACCACCGGCACGGAATACTTCCATACGCCGGCCTCCCAGCGTAAGGAGCATTGAAGCCCCCAGCAGGAAGATCAGTGGGGGCAAGGAGAATGCTCCCCCACCGCCACCACCACGCCAGAGGGGTAGTAGTCGCGGAAGCATGGACGGATATGGTATGAGGAGGACGAGCATCGATAGCACTAGGGCCATGGGCAGCAACGTTCCAGAAGAGCCCACCGCGGAGGATGATGCACAGCAAGAGTACGACGCAGCTAATTCAGGCAAGGGTGCGGATATTCTCGCCGACCTGGATGCTCTACAACGAGAAGTGGACGCCCTGAGGGCAGCACAGGGCAAATAAGGGCACGATCAAGGCGCTCTATAGATGATGGGAGTTGAAATAGACAGCAGTCCTGGACGGACATACACGCCCTGGAGGGGCGGCTGGGTTATCTTAAATGAGGATTGTACATTTACGCACGTACTGGGATGCGATATGAAGTAATGGAATGCTTATGAGTTGACGTTTGTGGTTCACTGTGCAGCGGGCCGTTCGACCCGTGGTCCGGGTGGCTGGATCCGCGAGAGCTTGGCCACAGCCCCTGAGCCAACGAGTGGCCCTTGATTCCGAGGTTGATGAGAAAGATTCGGCGTAGGCCACACGAGTACGAGGAATTGAGTTACTGGAGATCCGAGAAGTCAAAGATGATAACAGAGCACAGGACACCACGTACGCCAGAATGGGACGGCATGCTATTTTCGGCGGCCGCGGCCGGTCTCCAACGCCCCGTCGGCGACCTGAGAGAAAACTCCGTCGGAGCTTGGAGCCGCCATTGAGGCTGGCGGCATGAAGGGCGCGGGAGGGCTTCGGAGGTTCATTTGGGAGAGCGTGGATGAAGCTGCCTGATATGTAAAGGTGGGATGGGGTTGTGGTGTCGTCGGGGACTTGGCGAGAGACTAGACTCCTGTGCAGGTGTGTAGGATGTGGGATATGGGGGTTCGTGGTGGTGGTGGTGGTGGGTACGTGATTTAGCGTTTTACATTGGCCTCTTTGTGGTTGCTTTATCCGCTGCCTGCGGGACAGCTTGGATCTATAGAGTTTTTGGAGAGGTGCGGTCTAAGAACTCTGAGAAAGCTTGGTTATCTTGATTGGTGAGGTCTTGGAGGCTCCCGAGGTAAGTTGATATTGAAAGTTTGAGTAGCTCTGTCGTAGAGGTATTGAGTTGTCAAAGGTGGGATGAAGTATTAGATGAGGTGACCAGTGATTTCATCCTCTCGCCTACTCTTGTGAGTTATTGGATTGCGATAGCAGGTCCATTGTTCCATGTCGCTTTCGGTATGTATGATAAAAGAAGCAGTCGGTTGGAGGCCAGTGAAACAGCACCTCTTCAGGCCGGGGAATATGCAGCGATGAGCTCCACGACCACTAGCCTACAAACACTCGTAGATAGGGTTAAACACCTATAAAGGAGGTGTATGAGTGGTGGCTAAGAGTATTCCTCAAGGGAGGGAGAAAACATGAAGCATCCGAGCGGTCGGTACAAACCTTGCAAGTGGATGGCAACCACGAGACTCTGAAGCTTTTTTTCAGAACTCGCCTCAAGAAGAAACGCAACTCTCCTTTCTGCGTCTTTTCAACTTGATCTCACTCCCACGTCTGCCACCTTCACACCTTTCTCGAACCTTGGCTGAGGGAGAGTTTTGATGACATCGCCGACGGGACTGCATACCGCCCTAACCTACCGTTCGGCATGGGTATCCGGCACGGAACGTTAAAAGACGCTTCACGGTGTTTGACTACCTTATTTCCAGGAGAGCAATTTTAAGAATAGGATAAAAATTTAGGATTCCCCCAATTCGTTGGAATGGAGGGTTGTCTGTCAACTGAGCCTATCGCATGCTTTGGCATTTGCAGCAGGGGCCCCGAAGGAGTTGGTTCCGAAGCTCGAGGAGCTTAGCTTGAGGGCGGATATTTTGGTATAAAGAGCTCCGTGGTCTTCTTCTCACGTTACCTACCGGGTGAGCTTGTTCAAGAACTCAAAAGACATAAAGACTTCCATCCAGATCACCGGACAGACCAGACATCTCCTAGCACACGCATTCCCCAACGTCACTTATCAACCAGCCTACCCTTCGCCAGCTCGAACTAGTTTCAAGACACTCAATAGAGCCAAGATGTCATCTCTCATCAGCAACCCAGCTCCCCTGCACCTAAGCCCCGAACTCACCAAGAAAAAGCCCATCATCGCCGGCCCAGGCACAACCGCCGCTGCCGCCGCCACCGCCGCGTCCTCAAAGTCCCTAAACGACTCAGGCGACAAAGCCAACCTCGTCGAATTCTGGCGCAACCCAGAAGCCGGCAACATCTACCGCCACGCGGAGCACCTCACCTCCCCCGTGACCCCCTGCCTCGTCGACCACTCGCAGCTGTGCCAGACCGTGTCCTCGGCGTCGGCCAGCACGAAGACGATCCAGGTCATGGATATGTGCTGCGGTACCGGGGTCGTGTCGTCGTATATCCAGAAGATGATGAGGGAGTTGCCTGGGCAGCAGAGGGAGAGGGTGAGGTTGACGAGCGCGGACTCGAGCGAGGCGCAGTTGGGGGTTGTGAAGGAAAAGATTGGGAGGGAGGGCTGGGTTGGGTGTGAGGTTAGGCAGGCTGATATCATGGTAGGCGATGATTCCTCTCCCTGTCACCGATGTGATGATACGGGAGGGATGTGGCTGACGGGAGCAGAATATGCCGTTCCCTTCTGACCAGTTCGACGTTGTCATCGTTGCCATGGCGCTGATGCTCGTGGCCGATCCATACACCTCTCTCAATGGTAAACTCTCCCTGGTCACTCAAGCCGGCTCTAGATGACACGCTAACACGTCAAACAGAATGCTACCGGGTCACCAAACCCGGCGGCACCCTCGCAACCTCAACCTGGGTAACAGAAGGCTGGATCCCCGACACCCGCGACGCAGTACGCAACCTCGCCCTGCCAGGCCAACCCCCGGTCTCCTGGCCCCAATCCTCCATCGAGCTGACCTCGCTCTGGGGCCCCGGCGCGTGGGAGTCCCCCTCGTTTGTCAAGAGCATGTTCACCGCGGCCGGTTTTGTGGACGTGGAGGTGGACGTCGTGACGAAGTGGGTGCCGTTCTCCGGGGTTGATGAGTGGTGTACCGTTTTCCAGGCATTTATGCACGGGGTGATGGAGAGATTCTGGACGAAGGCGCAGAGGGAGGGACTGAAGGGGCGGTTGATGCCGACGTTGAGGGCGTACATGGAGGAGAAGTATCAGGGCCGGCCGTTTGAGGTTGAGAGGACTGTTTTGTTGGCTAGGGGGAGGAAGCCCGAGTGAAGATTGGGGGATCTTTGTGTGGTGCGGTGTTGGCGGATGGACATGGGCTTTGTTTTGTAGACGTGGGCATGATGGGTACACGTTGATTTCATGTTGGAACAGTTTTGAATGAGAGTCATGTTGAGTCCCCGGGGTCCATCTAGCACAGCTTGGACTTGACCAATCTTTAACGGTCAAGGAAGCTGGTGGAACATATTCTACGGTCTACCGTGGTCTTGTTCTCTGATACGTACCTGGTGTTCGTCCTTCTCATCAGGCATGATGCCGCTACGGTGGCGGGTGGCCAAGAGCTCGATGGAAGCCCATGTCTCGGTAGAAGAAGAAGCAACCAATCTAGTAACGACTTTTGATCACACTTTTCCCGCCAAATAGTCAGCATAATATTAACTCGGCCCGAGCTCTCCTTCAAACTCAGAAACATAGAGCCTGCAGATTCTACGAGGCCAAAAGTTGCTACCCAATCAGGTGACTAGTAATCGTCCAAAGCAAGGAAGCTCAATTTTGACCTAAGAATGATAGACCGATGGCAAGGAACCACACACCTCTTTAGTCGATAAGACTTATCAAGTAGTAAGTCGTTGTCTATTTGAGAAGTGCGTCGTGATCGTCCGTACTCTTCACGTGGTTGTTGATATCAACCAACACAGGGACACAGAACTGCAGGCATATGATCGTAAGTGCATGTGTCTACTCTTGTAATAGATCTTGCCAGTTCAAACGCCTGATTTTAAAGCCGATCGACACTTCATACTATTATAACCATGCATCTCAAAACCTCGCTGTCATGAATATGGCATGCCCGATGTAGCACTTGTGTGCAGTCCATCATCAGCCCCACTACAGCGGGTGTCACGGATCTGCAGACCCAATCTCCGAAGCCCTAACTCGTCAACCTCCATATTGTCAATTTCCTCACGCTTTCACATCAATCAGATCACGGAAGGGTGGCCGAGTTGGTTATGGCGCCAGGTTAAGGTCAGCTTAACATCTGTTTCCTGGTGGGGCAACCCGCGCGAGTTCGAGTCTCGTCCCTTTCATTTTGCCGTTTAATAGGTGTTGGACAGCTCTGGAATAACATTATAGTGGTGGTAGAGTGGTATTACTTCCTTTTGGTCTGTGCAAGATGGTTGGTTATATCCTGACACAAGCGTGTCGTTGAGTCTGGTTCATCTTACCTACATATAGATAGTCTATGCTTGGTTGCCGGTGACCGCCTGAAAGTAAGACACGATGTATTGCGTTTTGATATACTCGCCCGGTTCATCTACACAATGTGAAAATCGAAGACTCATTGTTCCTTTACTCATCATCCTTCGACCGGCCCCCCTTGGTGTAAAACGCACCAGTTGCAGCCCTGACATCCTCAGAGCCTTGCGTTCCCCCTCGGCCTCCAGGCTTGCCCGTCACCGACTGAGGAATCTCGTGACCGGTAGCACTGATTCCCTCGCCCAATCCGGACGCTCTTCCCTCGTTGGTGTTCAATGCGTTGTCTGCGGCGCCGTGTAGAGTTGTAGACCCCAGCCCACCGGCAGCTGATTCTTGCTGGTGGGGGTTGGGGACAGATTTGATGATGTTTTGCTTGCCAGCATCTCCAGGAACTATCATCGACAATGAGTGAAGCTTCTTGGTATTTAATAAGATGATACGAACCTTTGGTTCCGTCCTTGGCCATATCGTAGAGATCGCCTCCTTGCTTCGCGTCTGCCATGATATAGAATGTGTCAGGGAGAATTTAATGGTTTGAAATATGCTGGGAATACGTGAAAGTGTGAATGTCGCCTAATAGAAGTAAAGAAATATTTGAGGAACCAATATACATTAGAATCGAGAGGCCATCCAAGACCTTTAAGATGGTGCTGAGCAAGCCACAGTTGAGGTAGTGAGGTGGTTGATGTCATGATGTCATCAAAGTCAATTCATCACCATCGTCTCCCTAAGGTGACGTCAAACAAGACAGACGGTCAAAGGACCGTTTCTTCAGATGATGAAACCTATCGAATTACCTAGCCATATTCGAGCAATGCTGGGACCGCGGAGATAGGCAGATTCTTCTGTTCAATGTATCCAACTTCTCAATCCAACTTCTCACAGGACTCAGGTTGAGATATCCAGCTCTAAGTACTTAGCTTTTTTGTTGTAACAGAGTGAAGCTTCTGTACTTTCATGTAATTTGCTTATTACATGACCTCGAACTCGCAGTCAGCTAAGCCCAATGTAGTCAGAGCTTCATCATGCTCAAAGGTAGTTTTCGCAAGTCGAAGGCCCGAAGCCGAGCGACCCATTCCCTTCCCTTTGGTGCACAAAGCTCCAAAACATCGATCAGGTCTCCGAGTCTAATGATTTGTACACAAGTATACTGTAGGTATTGGGGTATTCTATTAAGCTTATATACTGTTCATGGTTGCTCAAACCATGCTTACCCATCATCATACATCTTGATTATTCATAATATCAATACATGAGCATTCCACATGACCGTCTCCCACTGCTGAAAGAGTGACAACATCATGCTTGTTACAGTTGTCGCCCTTTTCCCTTTGTACATAGACATTAATCGTCATGTTCGGCTTCCTTGACTCCCTGGTTGTTCAGGACCGGCTGATCACGGTCCAACTCATACATCTTGTCCTCCTCAGCATCGTAGTGGCGGAAGGTGAAGTAGAAGATGCATCCCACAACGGCAGATGAGCATGCAACACCGGTGTACATCCACAAGAACTTGGGGTCGACTGCGACGGACACTAGGGCCTCGGAGATGGCAGAGCCGAAGGCGTTGGTGAAGAGGTAGATACTCTGGACAAAGGACTTCATGTTGGGCG
>JFBX01000049.1:115174-213924 GCA_001563135.1 Colletotrichum simmondsii | reverse complement strand
TCCCTAGTGTAGTGCCCCCCCCCCCCCCCCTGAGATCTTAGCAGGTGCCTGAAATGAGTTTCGATAACCCTGCGCTGCCATTTAAGCGATGTGTGAGGGAACCAAACGAAAGGATGGAATCCATCCGTCGAAGTCGGCGATCCAACAAACCAATACCATGCCCTTGATTCAACAAGCATAGCTTGCACCTGATCCGAAAACGACAGTTTCTCCGACAATTGTCCCCATTGCAACTTCACGCACTGTCGCATTGCCAACGTTATTCCCTCGTCCGTTGGTGCGCTTTTATATGAGGGATCTGCCGCTCCATCTGCGCCCATGTAATTGCTGATCTTCATCCATTCACCTGCCTGAGCTAAAAAGAGAACATCCTCGCTCCAAACACCAGTAATGCTTATCCGACATGCAAGGTAATTGGCATCGCTTAACGAACAAAAGCACCTCCTCCGCTGGCCCCCACAAGGTTTCCAGTCATCCACCCACTCTCAGGCAAGCAAACGACCCCCACAACTCCAGCAACTTCCTCCAAGTAACCGGGGCGACCTCCGATGCTTGCCGCCAAGTCGAGAACCTCCTGGCTATCAACGCCAGGTCTAGCCTTGGCGAGAGGCGTCAGGTTGTTCAAGGGGCGAAGAGCCTCGCGGGGCTCGTCAGGCAGGCCAGAGTACAGTCCAGTGTCCATCGGTCCAGGTGCAACAGCGTTGACGGTCGCTCTCTCGGCCAGCTCACGTGCCCAGACACGGGTCATGGCCTCGATAGCGCCCTTGGTGCCAGCGTATGATGTTTGCCACCAGACACCCCACGTGGTGGTTGCGCTGGAGATGTTGACAATGCGACCAGAGCGGTCGGTAGGCAAGTAAGGGAAAGCGGCCTTGACGAGGAGGGCGGGTGCCTTGCAGTTCAGGTTGAATGTCTCATCGAAAAGATCGAGGTCCAGCTGGTCAATGCCTTGAGCGTTCACCGTCGCAGCGTTGTTGACAATGATGTCGATCTGGAAACGGCCGTTGGCATCGGTGAAGTGAGCCTTGGCGGCGTCAACAAGCTGCTGAGGCGCCTCGGGCTTGCTCAAGTCAGCCCGGACGGGAAGAGCCTTGACGTTGTACTTGGATTCAAAGTCCTTGGCCAAGGCCTCAGCCTTTGACGTTGAGCCCTCGGTGGCATAGTTGATGACAACGTTGGCACCTCTGCTGGCAAAGTGCTCAGCAAGAACGGCGCCAAAGCCTTGATAAACTAGTCAGTCCACTGTGATTTCAAGCCAAATATTGAACCCTTGCTATGGAAAAGGATCCCATTTGAAGAGACCCGGAAAGTTTAAAAAACCACATACTTCGCGAAGCACCAGTGACAATGGCAAGCTTGCCCTCGAAAACCCTGAAAGGAGCCATTTTTCTCAGATGTCAGAAGAGCAGAATAAACAATGTGACGTGGAGGCGGGGAGAATATTATGCCTCTCTCCACGTGATAAATTGTGTGCTTTATATATTGTGTCCTGTTACTGCTGCTTCATCCCGATGCTTGCATGTCCACTTCGTGAACTAGCCAACTGGTCAGTGCCGCCGGGCCGCATGGTGGGTGGGATCCGAAGAGGAGTCTCGACTAGGGGCTGAGCAGGATCATGAATCTTGGCTCTCCACGCAGACACGTCAACTACCAAAGGCTTCTGCCGATCTCAATATGCATAAACCAGTCGTGAAACTCGCAAGTATGAACACCTTGGGGGAAAGGCCAGGGCCAGTTGAAAATTCCCTCAATTCCCAAAGTATGTTGGTTGACAGTGATATTACTTGATCCTGCGTTCAAGTCACCAGGAGACAGTCTTCTGCTTCAACATCCAAAAAGACCAATGGAGCGCTCATCGCTTGCATAATGGCTTGCCAGTCTAGCATTTCTTTACCTTGCCGACTAGGTCTTGCATTGATGCTGGCCATTATATGCGCACTGTAGAGGGGCTTTTATGGAAACTATGGACACTGCTGAGATTCCTGTCTCCACGAGTATGCATACCGTGTTGAAGAAAATAATCCACTATTATGGGTCAGGCCAAGATTCTTCGCAGCTTGACACCGCCGGAAACTCTTGAAGAACTCCCCGATGCTCGGAAGGGATCTGCCGAATTTGGCATCGATCTACTTTAAGATGGGGGCTATACGTTTCGGGACAGTGGCATGAGTGCGACGATGCATGGATGGTGTATATTCGTTGTCGTTGGAAACCACCGATCTCGCGAAGCATCGACTGTAACGCTGGGCAGAATGCCGGCCAATACTATCCACGTTTTTGACCTTGAGCGAGCGTCGATAGCTTCGAACGATAGCAGTGATCACATGTTACATACAGAATCCTTGGAAGCTGGGAAGGCACACCTAAACTTTGCGTACTGGGCGAGCTTCAGGAGGAAGGACGCCAAAGAGACCGAACATAACCTCTCCATCATTCTCGATGAGAAGACATTCTGATAAGTCTATGTTACAAATGAAGGAATTCCCAAGTAGAGCCCAATAACCATCTCGGAACCAACTCCGCCTCCGTTGTGTTCCTGCATCTAATGTCAGGGCGAGGCAACTGACAAGCACATCATCGTTCCTGATTAGTGGACAGGAAACAAGAGCATTTTGCCGACGGGATCATTTCGAAATTGGACAGTCTGAGCTTCGCAAGGGGGTTGAATTCTCTTACCATGTTCATCCCAGCGCCCCTTTGTGGCAAGGAGGACCACAGTGCCGCAACGGCAGTGATCCCGGGGCTGGGGTCGGTGGATCCTATGCGAACTTTGGTTGGCAGAAGAAGTTGGGCCGCTATTAAGTAATTGTCAGATCCGTGCTTGCTTTTTCTATGTTCTTTGTATTCCCTTATAAGTTTTCTGGGTCGTTCGGGTCTTTACTGTTCTTTTCGCTGTTCGATTTGTGGCACTCTTTCTCTCACCTCGAAACGAACCCGTGTAGCACGAAGCCGGTTCTTCAGTGATCACGATCCCGCAAACTCGACAAGATGGGCGCGGCTACGTCGAAGGATATGGCCGCTGCGGTCCTGGTGCCGCTGCCGTTCGACATCATCACCATGGTCTTGCGGTTTTGGATCCGGGCGCAGAGGAAAGCATGGGGACCGGATGACTGGGCCATGGTTGCTACTATTGTACGTTCTGATAATGCGCGCAATGCAGAGTGATTTTGAGTTGTTTTCGACTAACATATCGAAGCCGGTTTGGGCAGTGTCGCAAATCGGGTTAATAGGTATGGCCTGGAGCGGAGTTGGGCAACTGGACAGCACCCTTTCTGCAGAACAAGTTGCCAACTCATACTTCGTGAGTTATGCTCCACCTGAAGGGTGATACCATCCGATGTATGCAGTCAATTAACGGATCTCTAGTGGTTTTATGTTTTCCAGGAGTTCTGGTGCTTTACCTTGGTGACTCTCAAGTGGTCCCTTGGTTTCACTTTGCTGCGCATCGGTAATGGCCAACGTTGGGTCCAAATCGTCATCTACACCTGCCTCGCACTTGTCACAGTCTGCACAGGAGGTACTGGCATGTATTTGTTCTTTCAATGCTCGCCGGTTGAGTGAGTCTTGAGCCTGTTAAAGTGTGGTTCTACATGTGCTGACGAGACGTACCAGGAAAAATTGGCATCAAAGCATGCCAGGCGAATGTAGACCTCGAGAAATTCAGACCGCCCTGTCCTTCTTGGTTGCCGCAGTATCAATCTCAACTGACTGGATATTCGCAATCATGCCTTTTGCTCTCATCTGGAGACTGCAGATGGCGAACAAGGTCAAGGCGTCTGTTATCGGTCTTCTGGGCTTGGGTTTCTTGTAAGTATTGCTCGGTGCTCGAACGTCTTGCCCTTGCTAACGATTCCTAGTGCATCGGTGGCTCCAATTGTTCGGCTCAACTACCTCCTCCTACTCAACGATGCCGAAAAGTTTCTGCAAGGCCTCAGCATTATCCTCGCTTGGGCACAGGCAGAAGTTGGCATCGGAATGCTCGTTGCCAACCTCCCCGCATGTCGACCTCTACTCGAACGCGCCCTCGCCCGCCTCACGTCCTTCACCGGCTCGAAAAACAAGTCATCTAAAGACCCAGCCGCCTCAGCCGCTGTCAAGAACAGTTATCTCGAGCTCGGGGAGAGGGACCCCACGAGGAAGAACATCAGCCAAGCTAGTCGATCTGGGGTTGAGACAAGGGTTTACGGCAGAGATCTGGGCGATATCAGCAGCGACAGCTTGCCAGATGATCACAGCCAAAAGAGGATCGTGACAAAGAGTGGTTTCGGGGCGATCAGAGTGCAGAAGGAGTTTGGAATGGAGGTTGAGACGAAGCGCGGGGACAATGTGGTCTAGACAACACAACCGGCACAGTAATTGTTGATGAGTGAACGAGAGGCAACGAGAGGCAATACAGGACCCGTACCGACATGTAGTAATCCACTGTTAATATAATGGATTCAAAACGTCCATCAAATTCGAGCGCATTGCTAGCGAGGTTGGACAGATTGTCGATTGGCCTAGGCCATACCCATAACTTCTGGCGCGAATTTCCCTTCGGCCAGTGATATCGCCCAAGTAAATCTTCGGCCCAACTGGAACAAGGCTAAGAATAGTTTGCACAATGCACGACAACGCGCAGGGATTTGAGAAGCTGAGAGGAGTAGTGTTGACCAAGTCCGGCGAGGTGATTGGTGGCACTGCCCAGATATTGTGCCTGATTTGCGATGAGGTTTCTGGTGGAGATAAATGCATTGAACGACCCCCCTTATTCTCACACGAAGTGGACCTCAAGACTTCTAGCGCCGGACGCAATCCGCGGGCACCAAATGCGGCCCGTTAGCCTCATCGCTGTATCTAAGATCTCTTGCAATTTTTCGCGAAATTATCCCCGTGTACTAGACGTTTAGACATAGTCTGTTCGTTGCTGGCTGAAGGCTGTTGACCGTAACCCCAAAGGACGAAGATGCCGCACTCACGATCATCAACACGGATTCTACCAGATCTCGGCACTAAACGTGTTACTGGAGGCCCCTGGGACAAGATGTTCACACGATTCTTTCGCAGACTCGACATAGATCTTGCCCCCCCTTTTGGGATACCTTACTAGATACCCCTCGTAGGATGGAATACCTTCAAGACTGACCCTCAGTGAGGCTTTATCCTACCATGCAACAATGTTGCTGACTCCGCTGTGCAAAAGAAATTCCAGTACCGTGCCCGATTTGGCCTCTGGGCGAAACGATTGTCTCTCTTTCTTTCTGCCGTTGAACTGAAGCTTAGTTGCGCAACAGCTTGACCGGTGCTTGGTAGTATACCTTGGATCCAGTAGACCCTTCTACTACCCATTTGTTTCAGTTGTAATCTAGCTAACTCTCTGATACATCGAAGGAATCGTATAGCTTTTGTTCTCTATCTGCTTCGTGTGCGAAAGTACTGCGTAAAGACGGTAGGGGGAAACGACATGGAAGCACCAGCGGGGCCGGGCACGTGCATGTTGTCACCAGTCTTCAGCTCGTGCTGTGTTGGACAGACTCACCGAGAGCGAGGCAATATTCAATAACGTCTTGTATCAAGGTATTCGAGCATGAACTTGTTCCTTCTTCTATCGCCCTAAAAGGCTATCGCTACACTTTTGTGCGATGCGATGTTGCATCCTTCGGAAACCTTCATGTTGGCTTGCCCAGCAAAACCCCTCCCCCACACCGCCTCGGCCCCGCTCGTCGCGTTTCGGCCTGGGCTACTTCTGCGGCCCCACGGTGGACGGACCGGAACCGGCTTTTATACTTGGTCCGGGCCGCTGTGTAATACTAGATAATTCCTTGCATCAGATGCATGAAATGTCTAATCGCGGTCTGTGATAAACTTCCTGATTCTTCGCAAGTCGGGGGCATATCTCGGCGGTTTCGCATGCATCGTTGAACGCGAGAGGGGTTCTTCGTAAATTCGTATAGATCTCGGCGGCCGATCGGACCGAACCCGTTGGAAGCTGTGCTGTAGGTATGTACTCCAAACTCAATGGCGTGTGATGCAAGAGCAAAAGTTCCCAAGCAGTGTAGTTCGCCGAAGCAATTATGCTCGGTTTCCGAGCTTCAACTACTCTACTTGACGTACCTTTAGTAAAGTGCTTCGTTTACCCCATCTGCTAGCGAAGGTAGGCCAAGCGTACCAACGTGCGCGAGTATTTCAAGTCCGGTCTCGCCAGCGACGGTAATGGGGGGTCATTTTTGGAGACACCCAGATCGTCAACAAACAATCATAACTAAAAATCATCACTCGAAAAGCCACCAAGATGTCCGCTGAGGAGCAAAACACCGTCACGGCTGTGGATGCCATCGAAAGCGTCGCTCGAGCGAATCTTCTCCCACCAAATGGGAAATTGGACAACGCGATCGCGAACTCTCAGAGGCACAACTTACCAGAGATCACTGTTGCCCCGCTCCAAGGCCAATTTCTCGCCATTCAGTGTAAGCTCATAGGCGCCAAGGAAGTTCTCGAGATTGGTACCCTCGGCGGGTATTCAACCATCTGGCTCGCCGAAGCGGGAGCGAAAGTCACCAGCATTGAGATCAACCCAAAGCATCGCGATGTAGCCCTTGATAATGTCTCGGGGCTCGACGTCGAGATCATACTCGGCTCCGCTCTGGACGTCCTACCCAAGCTGGCCGCAGAAGGCCGCAAGTTTGACATGGTGTTTTGCGATGCATCATGGGGCGAGCAGGAGAAGTACTTTGACTGGGCGGTGAAACTGACGAGACCGAAGGGATGCATCTACGTCGATAATGTGGTGTGGAACATCTTGGGTCAAGACAAGGCGAAGGAGGGGAAAGAGTCGTTGTTAACCCACGTTGGAAAGGATAAGAGAGTCACGGCGACGGTCGTTCCCATGATATCAACCGCGCACACGGTCCATGAGGGCCACACGGTTCTGGACGGCTTCTTGTTAGCAGTAGTCAATTAGGACCATCTGGTACGAGAGCTGAGAATGAGGAGAACGCAACGAGTCAGCGAATGGCCCTGTACAGGACTGGTTGAGTGTCGCTCTTGTGTCTGTTGAGTGATATCTTATTAAGTCTCCTTTTACAGCTAGATCTAGTGCGGTGATTGAAGGGTCGAATTGTTGGTGAACAATAATTTAGTATGTAGCTAGAGCATTATACGCTCTCAGCGTAGCCCGCCTCCTTGGCAGGCACTTGCTTAGCTTTCTTCTTCTCAAACAACTTCTGGCCAATTTTGTCGGTCATTGCGTCCGTCTTGTCTCCTAAGAATGTCTTGATGCAACCGTAAACACCGGAAACGAACCAAAAAATTGCATTTACCAAGTCGATCCAGACTGCAACCTTCATCAAGCTCGTCTTGCTGCCTTTGTATGAGTTGTCGCTCTCCCTGTGAAGGAAAATTGCTGCAAAAATGCCAAACACCACGATCCAAGAAACGAAAAGGACAAAGTCCCAAGCAAAAGCACGGTAGGTCTTGAAGATCTTGATTCTGCTGCCAACGTAGGGAATAGCGCCGAGGGGTGTGGCAGCGACGAAGAGAACAGCCGTGACAGCTGAAGCTCCTGCCACGGTAATGGCAAAGATCCACTCCGGCGAGAAGCCATCGTTTGCCTTGCGGTCAGCATCGACACGGTTGCCGTAGAAGCCGCAGGCGATGAGAGCGAAAAGAAATTGGAGACCGCGGCAGACTAGGCGGGGTACGACTTCGAATGTCTTGAGCCACGTTTTCCCCATGGTCTTGCCCGTTGCAGCGCCCTCGTTGAAGACACCGCGTCCGGCTTGGCGACCCATTTCTGCCTTGTCCGCGTTACGGAACTCGGAGGCGGCGCCGGCGAGCCCCTGCACGTTGCGGCCGAGCTCAACGGCACTCTGGCCGGCCTTAATAGCGTTCCCGAACTTTCCCATTGTTGTTGTGAGGTGAAAGAAGGTATACGTTGGAAATGGTTCGAAAGTATGCGATTGTGAAAAGCACTCAAAAATGGAGAGGTAGACGCAAAGTTGGAAGATGGCCACGGAAAGCCTATCGAACGATGCTGTAATGAGAAAATAATGCCAAAAATGCGAGACTGGCCGGCAGTGCAAATGCTTAGAAAACTCCGAGGAAATACAGGCGCCAAGTGATGGAGAGAGGAATGAAAAGTCGTAGTGAGAGTGATTCAGGACAGCATTGAGGATACCAGGAAAACCATCTTTATAAGATGAAAATGGACAAAGACCATTGCTCCTGAGCGGAAACAACATCCAATGAGTCCATTCTCACGATGTTGTTCAACGCAAATAGTAACACCAGTCCTTTGAGCTTTGGCGCTATTACTGTTGCAGCGCTGAACAGTCACATCCAATCATTCATTCTGCAAACCCTGTCGCGCATCTGGCAGGCCGTCCAACACTGGAGCCGACAGGGCTTGGCTGTCTGAGTCGTAGCGAGTCAACCCCAACTGCCTTTGCTTTGTCACCCCAGACAGGGCGCTTAGCGAAATGCGTCGCTTTGTAGGCGCCAATGCAGGCAGCTATCCTTTGACTGAATGAACAGCTGGACTTGTGAGACACGTGCTCGGTCTTGAGAGATGGCAACTCACCTTGCGGAGGACAAGAAAAGACTAGGGGTCTGTTAGCCGCGACGTGAATCTGCAAGCCCTCGCTCGAGTCACTGTATCATTGGGGCGGTCCCAGGCTCTCAGCGAGGCCAACGCGGGCTCCTACAGTTGGAAGTGAGTAGGGGCAGCGCGCTCAATAACCGGCGTCAATGTTCGGGCCAGGTCAAACGTAAGGACGCTAACACGAGACGCGCCGTGAACGGGTATTCAACGAATAACCCAATGAGTGCATGTCAGTCTATCATGGTCTGGTAGTTTCAATCAAAATATGAGACTTTCGATTGAGAGAACTTGACAACATCTGGCAAGTATCAAGGCTGTTAGGGACAGAGGTGGGCGGAGAGCATGAAGGACCGTCCGATCTCAAAGACTTAATTGAATGTCGCACTGGGAATGCCAGAGGATGTTGTTGAAGCCCATAGCTGCGCCATCTCAGCATGAAGCCTCCGCTAATAAGGCATACTTGGTCGGGGCGCCTTCTATCTTCAAGCCTTCAGGTCTATCGTTATTTCTGGACTTTGTCCATAATTGAGCAACCTTCGTGATTAAACATGGCAGCTCTCAGCGTGCCAATTGAAACCCAGAGCATCAGTATTGGAAGCTCCCATTTGTTCTTGTGGTCGTCCGAAGGGCTGGAGCATCGGCGCTTGTGTGCCACTCATTGTAGCATCGGCCTCGGTTCTTGTGAAACACAGATCCGAGCGACCGCGAACCTTCAGCAACTGAGCATTACCGACCATGCCGATGATAATCTATCGCTGACGTTGGACATGAACAGCCTGGATACTGCAAACATTCCAGGCGAGCCAAATTTATCCCGAGATTTAGCAGACCGTCAAATTTGACTGCTTGACATAATATTGAAGCCAACGATCGCCAAACTCTTGTTGCCCGCAATTTAGGCTTCATCGATTGGTGACGAGATGTCCACCAAAGCGACAAGCCTCTCAGCAGAAGAGATTCTTCGCCATCCCGCATACAAGACGACGCAATGGGATCTTAAACCCAGGCTATCGGGCTTCGCGATGGTAGCCGAGTCCCGCCCAGGTGGGCCGTTTCCCATGTGGTACGAAGTTCACGGCCGAGGACCAAAGAAAATTGTCTGGATCATGGGCCTCGGTGGTAGCAGGAACCTATGGAAACGTCAGAATCGGCACTTTGGGCATCTCCGTGGCGAGGAGTACAGCTCCCTTGTCTTTGATAATCGCGGGGTGAGCAAGTCGGCCAAGCCAAATTGCAGGTACAGCACCTTGAACATGGCAAAGGACCTCGTCGAACTGCTGAGGCACATTGGCTGGCTCGATACCGATTCTCAGTACTACCCACGAGACTTGAACATTGCAGGAATCAGCTTAGGCGGCATGATTGCGCAAGAGCTTGCCCTTCTGATACCTCAACGATTGCAATCGCTGATCCTCATCTCTACGGCTCCCCGCCTGATTCGAACCGTTCACACGTTCGAGCATATGAAACAAAGAGTCGCCATGTTTCTTCCCACAGCAGTTGACGTAGAGCTCAAGAATAAGGCCAGTAGGCTGTTCACTAGGAGTTATCTCAATGCGCCAGACACCGGATCCCTGGACCCAGAAAAGACATTTCCCACCAATCTTGACCGCTTTGTGGCAGAGGAACTCGCAGAACGTTGCGAAGATACCGACTTTTCTCGGAGGAAAGGCGTCGTACTACAGGCTATTGCCGCTGGATGGCACCACAAGAGCGACGCAGATCTCGCAAGAATAGGGGACGAAGTAGGCAGAGCCCGAATCTTGGTGATGCACGGGACTTTTGACGAAACCATTACCTTTCCGCATTTTGAGCTAATCAAGGCTGCCTTGGGAGACGGGCCGGAGTACATTGCTTGGAAAGACTGTGGCCATGTGCCGTTGTGGGAAAGAGAGGAGGAATTCAACGAGACCGTAAGACTGTTCATTGACAAGACAATCACAGTTTCGGCCAGTCTCTAGATCTTCTAGCTCAAGCTTTTCATATTTTATAGCACTCTTACATGCTCATTAAAGTTTATTTGCTCCACTAGAGCGTGGGTTACACCACAGATACGACGGAACTAATCCCATTTGTCTTTTGAGTGATCCGTCGTGGGACCTCTGGAAATTGAGAATGGCAGCAGGGGGGCCGTAACCCCGCGTTCGGGGTAGACTTGAACCGAGTCACCCGTCTCTACCTCGCGGGATCACGGATATATGTCTGCACGCTTATCCGTCGGATCCTCAGAAGTATTCAAAGTAATGCCTACCCAGTCAACCTTCACTTGAGTTCTAGCCAGTAATTTGCATCATGACCTTGTAAGATGTTCGTGCAATTCTTTCTGCTAGCGCCGGCCCTGGCTGCTGCAGCCATTGACAGGTATGAGGAAAGAAAGTTATTAGTCTAGGAAAAGACGTCACATTCTCATGTTTGGTATTACTGATATGTCAACAGAAAAGCTATAGTAGAGTCTTTCAATGTAGTGCGAACAGAGGTCCCTGAAGTAATAGACAACACCACAACACCTCTTCAAGTTGGGAATGGAGACTTTGCGTTCAATTTTGACATCACGGGTACGCAATCATTGGTACCTTTCAACACACTTTCCAGCTGGGGATGGCATAAGGATGCGTTGCCACAAAACGGGTAAGACCATATATGGCCCTCCAGTCAATTGCACAGACGCCTTTTTCGGATACTCATACCGCGCTGTATTTCACTAGAGAAAAGCTGGACGAATATGCGGGCGTCCCTGTAGTTACTCATGGAAAAGAAGTCGTCTACGACCTTGAAGATCCGAAGGTGCCAGAAATATCGAAATGGTTGAGTGCCAACCCCAACCGCATCAATCTTGGCCGCATCAGCTTGAGTTACAAGAACGAGACGCTATCATCGATCGCGGAACCCCGCCAAGTCCTTAGCCTCTGGAACGGCGTTATCACTTCGTCGTTCAAGGTTGATGGTGAGGACGTGAAAGTGGTTACTCAGGGAGATTTTGACACCGACTCCGTGACTTTCGACATCGAGTCCGTATTGATCCGTGAAGGAACCCTTCATGTCGAATTTGACTTTCCGTTTCCTCCAATCCACAAGGTTGAGAAGACATCGGACTTTGAGGTGTTCATGGGAAGCTACCAGTTCCCGGGCAATCACACTACTTCTATTGTTAAACGCGATGTTGCTTCTGATGACACAGCTCACATCCATCACACAATGCAAGAAACGTCATACTATCAGAACTTGCGGTGGCCCAAGGAATCACGACCTTGAGGAGAATTGGGAAACAGGATTCTAACACAACTCATGCGCATCGCTATGGACTGTTCCCAACCGCCTCCGGGAAAACTGTCACCAGAGCGAATGGGTTGTCTTTCGCTGCCCAGTACAGTCTCCAGCTTCAAAGACCGTCACTACCCTCTTCAATTCGCCAGCGGAACAGTCTTGATTGGCAGAAGTACTGGCAAGAAGGGGGGTTTGTAGATCTCACCCAGTCGTCGAACCCAAACGCGACGGAGCTCCAGCGACGCATCATACTCTCACAATACGCGATGAGAATCAACAGCGCAGCCACTGGCCAGCCACCACAGGAGAGCGGTCTGGTGTATAACGGGTGGTGGGGCAAGTTTCACATGGAGATGGTCGTTTGGCATTGTGCTCATTGGGCGACTTGGGGAAAATCGAAATACTTTGATCGGATATTCCCTGCTGTCTATGAGGATCTCCTGCCTAGTGCTGAGGCAAGAGCCCGTCGCATGGGATGGGAGGGCGCAAGGTATGATTTACAGGTCCATCCGATTGTGAGATTTTCATCTGCTGATCAAAGTGGACAACCAGATGGCCCAAGATGACGGAGCTTGTGACCAAGGGCATCGCTCCTGGAGAGACCAGGGCGTATCTTCAATGGCAGCAACCACACCCCATCTATCTTGCGGAACTAGCCTACAAAGCCAATCAAAGCAAGGAGACTCTCCAAGGATGGGATCGTGTCATCACGTCAACTGCTCAGTACATGGCATCTTTCGCTTGGTTCAACAACTCGAGCGGCAAATATGATTTAGGACCACCTATACAGGGTGTCACGGAGAATTCGTCCCCTACAGAGATATCCAACTTGGCCTATGAGCTTGCATACTGGCAATGGGCTCTCAATGCAGCCTGCAACTGGAAAAAGAGACTTGAACAAGATTGCCCCCCAGAGTGGTCTAGAGTGGCAGAGAACATGGCATCCCCTCCTGAGTATGATGGACTGTTCGCTCCTTGGGTTGGCGGTGGCGTAAATGCATCCTGGTGGGATAACCCTCAGCTCAACAAAGATCCTAGAAGCGTCATTATGTTACAAGGCATGGTACCCGATACCCCACTGGTAAGTCCTACGGATGTTGAGAGTAGACTCCCAGTTTGCTCTATTAGCTGACCATAGATGCATAAGGTGAGCCCAGAGGTCGGTGTTAGAACTGCAGACAAGGTATGGGATGTGTGGGGTGACGCCCAAATTCGAGGCTGGGGCCGAAACGTATTGGCCATCAACTCAGCGCGTATCGGGAACCCAGAGCGAGCCATATATCACCTGACTAATTTTGATCACTGGACGTTTGGCGATCAAGGTTTTGCTCATAGGTCTGGTCCAAGTGAGTAATGCAACATGCTGAACGAGTGTAGTTTGGGTACCGCGGGACTACACGATCGACTAACGAGGTTGCGATAGGTCCATCTCCACCACCCTATTTCCCTGGAAACGGGGGGTTTCTTTTAGCGATCGGGTACATGGCAGCTGGATGGGCAGGCTCCGAAGGGCACGCACCTGGGTTTCCAAAAGACGGAACTTGGGTTGTCAAGCATGAGGGAATGGTCCAGGCTCTCTGAACATGACGCGAAATTTGGGGTGTAGACGTCTAAAGGAGGCTGTCCTATTGTATTCAGAAGCTCCGGGGAGCTCCTCTTGCTATTGATATCTTGGCAAATTTGTAACCATGTGATTGCTCTTGCCCATCACCTCAATTGCCCTCTTCTACAAGCCTGGACTTATCTAATGACCCAGGTATACAGCTACTCGCAAACCACCATTATATGGAGCCGTAGTTGTCCTGAACCCATTATCAGGATCGTCTAGATGCTCAATCAGATCCTTGTACCCAGCTTGACCAGAAATTATGTTGTCAATGACGATCAAGGCGCCGGATTTGAGATGCGGCTTCACAAGAGCGAGTGTAGGCATCGCAAGCCGCGACCAGACTTGTCAAGTCGTTAGCGGGTTGATTCGTGCCATGCATGGTACAGGCTAGCAGCCCAGCGTAGGGTTACTTAGGGTTGGGGGTTAGCAGGAAGGGTGACAAACTTACTGTCAAGTAATAAAAAGTCAACTTCCTTAGGCATATCAGTCTTCAGCGTCTCTCGCAGGTCACCCTCTCTAAGTTCGATCCAAGATTCAACCTCAGGCCCCGCCCTGCTCCAGTGCTCTCGAGCTTTCTTGGCTTTGACAGGCTCGTTCTCTGTAGCGATCACTTTGCCATTGGCAGCTTGTGCCGTTGCATTTTGTCCTACGGCGAGGGCAAGCCAGATAGTGCTGACGCCAAAAGAGGTCCCGGCCTCGACGACATGTCTTGCCCCTGTAGCGCGCAGGAGGAGGTATACCAGAGCGCACTTATCCGGCTCCAGGGCCACGAATCTTTCCAGCGCCACTGAAGCAGGTTGACTATCTGTGCTCACATACGGGGGCTCATTGAGAGCCTGGGTATGAAGGTCCTTGAGAACAGCCAGTGTTGCAGGGCTTGCCTGTAGTGAGGCTAAGTGCCTGTCCAGATCATGAAGATCAGCCATAATAAAGGGTATGGATTGGTGATGATCTTCGGGTACTCCAGTCCGGGGATGAGAAGAGCAATGCTGCAACTCAAAATTCGTGCAGAGAGCTGATTCTCTTTTTGCTCGCGCTTAGTCTGTAAGATGCATCCGCAATTCGCTCGGCTTGCTGTTGAAAAACTCTCGACTTGACTTCTCAGGAACAGCGGCAGATGAAGAACACACCGATCTATTACTGAGGAAGGTTGTCAGGCGACTGAAGGATGGCGGGGTTGACAAAGCGGCAGCCTTGACCGGAGCCAACCGCGAGAGGAATCGGGTGCACATCGATTCGCCGTGTCTCCGCTATCGGACCGTGGATGGGCCTCGGCCGCAGACGTGTACTATGGTCGACGACATCAACAACTGCCGACTGATCTTATCATATTACCCTAGCCTACATACCACATGGAATTGGAATCATGAAAATTGGTAAATGAATGAATTCCTTTTCCGACACAGTCAATGTTTGAAATGCGCCAGTCATATTTCTGCTCATTTGATATATTTATGGGGTGGTTGTAGGCTTCAGTTGAGACACCACTGCCGATCACATTTTTGTCAGTGGCAAGTATGATACTAATGAAGCTAGATCAAATGTGTAAACCACGTTGTTCTGTTGCGCTTAGATCATGCCAAATCCCGACGCTCGGGACTCGGGAATTAGGCAAGACAGTGGCCAAGACATTTGCTGCCCTAGCTGGAGACATCGACTCGTAGATATCACATCATCCAGGGCAACCGCAAGTAAGACAGGAAGGACACCTAGACGATTGAACGGGGGAATACCAGAGTCACTTTGTCTTCTGTAAGGTGGACCGTTTTAGAGGCGAGATAGCGCTACCAATAAAATGGCCAAATTTGGCTAATCTGACAGCGCCTAGAAGCCATCGGCGAAGGCTAGTCTAGGTACCATGAACATTTTGAGAGAGCCAAGGAGATGATTTATCCGGATCTTGGTCGAAGATTTTCAAATGGAATCGAAATGCAGAGAACGAGATTCTGTTGTGAACGGGATAGAAACTGCCCTGAAGCGGTGGCCCAAGACAAGGAATGGAATTGCAGGGATTGTCAAGTGCACTTCAATGCAGGTAGTTGAGCGTGGCTTCGGCCAATGAAACAAACACCGTAGTAGCATTTAACATTGTTGGGGACAGGGGCGAACCCCCATCAGCCAAAGCGCCCTTTTCGGGCGTATGATGTGCTGTGCCGCCCCTAATAGGCGTACAGATCCAAACACCGTAGCCCGAGAACGTCCTGAGACACTTTCGTGCTACACCGAAATCAGTGACAGCCACGCAGACATTAGACCGACTTCTACTGGACGCCTTGCACAAGGGATGCCTTTGCCTATTTCCCACAATCCTCGTTTGCATCCTTCTTGAGACCTAACTCTGTGCCACAACATGACAGTGGAAACACCTCAAAACGTCAACTGGACTTGACCTTGCGCAGTTCTATGCGATGAAAGATTGTAACCAATACGTAAGGTCCTAGAAATGATGAATCTCACAAAAATTGGAAGTTGGACTGGCGCATTACAGTTCTGTCTCGCTTCAAAGAAATCTCAAGTCATCGCCAAGAACGAGCAATGTGTCTATGAGGTCTACAGGGCGGATTTTGCAAGGTCCAAGACAGTGTCTTTTCTCAGCAGCGAACGGCCCGATACCAGAAGGCAGAGACATTGCATGGCCGGGCAGCTGGGGCCAGGCAGATACCCGGCAAGGCAGACCTCGGCGCCTCAAAGGAGAAAAGAGACAACTTCTTGGCGTCTATTTGGGATATAAAATCCCCACTGGTACACTGTGATCAATGAATCGACTTCTAGCTCAGGATAACATAGTCTCGTCTCTTCACCTCTCACTTTCTTCCACCATCCCTCGTCTTGTTGTATCACACAACCGCCCGCTTTCTCAGCCGATTTCTCTAGACAAGCCACTCAACTCGTCGGAACAAGTAAGGTAATCTGCGGTCCTATTACTCTCGTCTTCTTATATTTCCAGCATTTTCCGCACTTCTTTCGCGAGTCTCACGTGCGCCATGTTCTAGTAGCTGACACGAAGAGACAGCAACATGTCCGCAACGTTGCAACCCCAGCGCGCCACCAACACTTTCTGTCGCGAACACCACATCATCGACTGGAATGTCGAGCTCCGGGACATAAGTCTCCATAAAAGCTGTACTGTGGGAAGATTGTGCGCCCTGGCTGAGGAGCGTTCCTGTCCGAAAGCAGGCTTGTTCGCAGCCTATGAAAGAAGCGGACTGTGGGATGCTTGCGACCCTAAACACCGAGCTTGTCACATAGGCGAGCCCTGCTTGGTCACTGGCGAGAAGTCTTGCGCCAGGATCCTCTACGTGGCTAAATATGAGCATGCCAATGGCACCTGTTTCTCTCGCGGGCCAGATCATGTGTTCTGTCCAACAACAACAACATCCAACCTTGACCAACAATACTTATTTCCGAAATGCTCGGCATGCCTTATTCTGACTGAAGCCCGGAGTCTTGTTCTCATACACCGACGAATGCTTGACGAGTGTGTGGAAGATGAAGGGCTGTCAAGCACGGACATTGATTGCATCCGTACAAGTCTCTCTGGGTACATACGAGCTTACAATGTCAGGAGGAAACTGCACCTGGAGGAACTTCAAGAAGAAAGTCAAGTGAGGCATGAGATGGAAATGGATTACGCCTCTGGTAATGGGGAGATTTCGAGGGTCCAGAGCCACGCAACGGGACGAAAAGGGTGGTGGAAGTCAGTTGTTAGAAGAGCCACGAGAGCCTTCATTCGCATTCTGTCTTGAATCTAGATTTAGCCTGACTCATCACTGCTAAAGATCTTAATTGGCTTGTTTAGTCTTTCCTACATGTAATTATGGAAATTTTGGCCTCATAATAATTGTCTCCTAGGGCATACCATGCCAAAACATCTAGCTATGTCTACCACAGAATATGGTTATCTCACGTATGCTGTATCTTAGGGGCATTCGTACATGAGAGGTTCTAGAATAGAGTTTGATGAACTACCTGAAAGCACCAGTGGCTGTGAAAACTTTAAGAACGATTGACCATTTCGATTTGGGCGACACCAATATCATCTTTCAAAGTGTCAACAGTCTTGGGCTGACTGGTTGCTGGAGCTTCGTAGTGCCGGAACTTCCTTGCCGACAGTTGTTCGATAAACTGGAACTGTTAGTGAGATGATTGAAATATGCCAAGTGTCCCGTATGAGAACTTAGTTCTTACCATGGCATTGATTTCTTCGAGAGTCCGTCCCTTGAACTCGGGAAGGAAGAAGAAGGCCCACAAAGCTGCAATGATGCAAGATGGAAACCAAATGTAGCCGTACCTCGGGCCCCAATTCAAGGCACTAGGATTGATGAAGTAAGGTGTAGTAAAGGTTACAAGCCAGGCCAGCAGGTACCCACATGCCGAAGCAACCCCAAATGTGTAGCTGCGAAGTCTTTGTGATGGGGCTTCTCCGGCAACCATCCAGGAGTAAGGTGCTACCATTCCCTGGAGGGCTGTTAGTCATTTGAAGCGGAAAGGTAAGTATCCACTGTGATTATCCAGAACCTACGTTGAAAGCAACCATGAAAATGCAAGACATTGCGACAAGAACCTTCCCCGCATTAATCGTATGTGGTTGCTTGTCGTATGTCACCGCCATGATGAGTTGCAAGCAGCCACAAATGACAAGACCGTTGATGAGCATAATTCGGCGACGGCCATAGCGAACTACGATGAAAGCATTGGCAAGAATTGCCAAGAGACCAGCCGTAGACAGAACATTTGTCATAGCGAAGGGGTGTTCGACTTGGGCAACAGAGAAGAAGTAGGCTTTATACGCTGCACAACTTGAATAAGTTCATGGAATTGACGTGAAACGAGTCCGGAACTTACCAATGATGAACATGGATCCCGATGCGGCCTGCAGAGATACGGCGCCGATAGAGATCATGGAGCGTCTTCGGTCTATTCGATCCTTGAACATATCCCAAAAGGTGACGGTCTTTGTCAACTCAATATGTTCTTGGATGGATGTTTGAATTTCTTCAACTTCATCATCAATGTTTGCATCAGTGGGTCTTAGCCACCCAAGAGCTTTGCGACCCTCATCTAAACGGCCCTCTAGAATCAGCCAGCGCGGTGACTCGGGTATGAAGAAAAGACCGATGGCTAAGAGAACCGGTATTACGTAGATTGTAGCCAAAGGGATCAAGTACGCTAATCTATTAGGGCGCTGGGCAGTTGCCCAGTCAATGATGGTGCCAAGGAGAGTGCCCTGTGGTAACGTTAGCCACTCCAGGCCGTTCAAATAGCATGGGTTCCAGCAGTAGGATACCCACAATCGTTACACAGAACTGGAAGATAGTAAGGAATAACCCGCGGTATTTTGCTGGACTGCTCTCTTGTAAGTAAAGTTGAGAGAAGGTCATGAAACCTCCATTGCCTAGCCCAATGAGCAAGCGACCGAAGTAGAGTGGACCGATGTGTGATGTGGTCATCATGAGAATATTGGCTACAATGCATAGAAGGGAAGAGAGCCACAGGCACATCTTCCTTCCTAATTTGGTGGCGATTACTCCGGCAAGTGCCGAGCTAAGGAATGCTCCAAGTGTCATTAAAGAAGATATGAGCTGTTGTCGGGTGGTGGAGATATTCCACCCGATGGCTGTGTCTCGGTCTTCATAGCCATAGACCTTGGAGCAACATGTCAGTTCCAATTACATTTATCCAAGACAAAGGATGTATTGAAGGAGGCCTTCGGATGATGAGAAATTGGGAGAAAGAAGCCAACCTCGAGAAAGCCAGGCATCGCCTGTAGACCGCCAATGATTCCAAAGTCTAGTCCATACTGGAATGGAGACAATGCGATCATACCGCACGCCATAAAGCACCAAAAGTGAGCCCGAATACCATCAGCAGCCATTTTGGTCATGTTTCGCTTGGCTCAGCTTCAGTAGGAGACCACCGCTGGCTTGAATGTTGCATCTTTTATTCCAAAGTCTGAAAGAGGGGCTACCGAGAGTTTCTATAGGCTTCGTGCAAACAGGTCCATCTCAAACTTCTGAGATCGGCAGTTCTGAAAGCGAACTTGGCTCGGGTGATTATGAGAAGATGACATGAGGTTGTACGCGTGTGGGGAGGGCGAACACTAGTTCGAATTTGGAGCTGTCAAATTCTTGGTGCAGCGAATGGAGAGCAGCTCGTAATTGAAAGAGGAAAAGCCTGGTTGAATCGAAACGACTGGGATTGTTCTCAAGAGGCTTGAAGTCTGCGCAATGTCCCAATGATCGGCCGGGAGATTATAACCGTTGCCGCTGCACCTGGCGGATGTGGGGTAGTAAATACCTCGAGGACGTGGGGTATCTGATACCTGGGAATGGCAACCCCACGGCAGATGTGTCAGGATAAACTGTATCCTTCGGCAGATGTTGAGTCCTGTGTTTCCCTTCTTCTGTAAATTCTCGTTTCCTCTTGAGGTAGTCAAACTGCTTTTTTTTCGGACGCTTTCCGAGCTAACACCACAAAAACCGACTATGCTGATTGGACTGGGAACCACCATGGCAACGCCAGAAACGAAGACAGGAGTCAAAGTCATTGTTGTTGGCGCCGGCTTTGGGGGACTGACAACTGCAATTGAGTGCCATCGACAAGGTCACGACGTTGAGGTTTATGAATCATTCCCTGAGCTGAAACAATTGGGGGACATCATATCCTTTGGTGCGAATGCGGGCCGCATCTTTTACCGATGGTCCAAAGGAGCCGTCGTCTCCAAGTTGAAACCGCTTTGCATCGATCTGCAAGAATACGGCTTCCGGATTCATAAGTGGGATACTGGTGAAGTTGTTCTCACTCAGAAAAGACCGCCTGCAGATCCCGAAGCACCTGTCCTCAATGGCCACAGAGGAGAACTGCACGAGGTCATCTACAATTATGCGAAGGATGAACTAGAGATTCCAATACATCTTGGCCAACCGGTCGCCGACTACTTCGAGGACCAAGATGCTGCAGGTATCCAGCTTCAAGACGGGAGCAAGGTGAGAAATATCTCCGTTTCGTCAAGAATTAATGGGTAGCATCGCGAAATCGTATTGATATGCGTACTTCTCCAGGTTTCAGCTGACGTTGTCATTGCTGCGGATGGGGTCCGATCCAAAGCGAGGGAACTAGTTCTTGGCCACAAAGATAAGCCACAAAGCAGCGGATATGCAATATGGAGGGCATGGTAAGCTTGATGTTTTATTTTCCGGGGTTCGAGGACATCTCTAATTCTGAGAGGTCGTAGGTTCTCCGCCGACGCCTTACTGGCAGACCCTCGGACCAAACAGTTCTGTGAGAATGGCGATACCTTCAATGGCTGGATAGGCGCAGACGCCCATTTTCTGTTCTCTACTCTGAAGGGAGGTCGAGACTGCTCTTGGGTATTAACACACAAAGACGAATACGACATCGATGAATCATGGTCCTTTCCCGGTAAGATCGAGGATGTTTGCCGCGCACTCGAGGGCTGGGACCCCATGTGCCGAGTCATCGTCGAGAAAACTCCGTCACTAGTGGATTGGAAGCTCATGTATCGCGATGCACTTCCTAATTGGGTCAGCGGAGGCGGACGAATTGCCTTACTAGGAGACGCCGTTCATCCATTCTTGCCAACAAGTACTCAAGGCGCGACCCAAGCCATGGAAGACGGCGTTACTATAGCAGTATGCCTGAAACGTGCGGGCAAGGAAAACATTCGTACAGCGCTCAATTCTTACCAGGGAATCCGGTAAGATAGAATCCTTCACCCTTCAGTAACTGTTGACCCCGTATTCTAATACTCAACATAGATACGATCGTGTGAGGGCGGTGCAGAAGACTGGAATCTCCACTCGTGAGATGTGGCACAAGACAGACTGGGAAAAAGTGAAAAAGGATCCAACAACCATTGCTTTGCCAAGAGAAGACTGGATACTCGAGTTTGATGCGGAAAAGCATGCGGAAGAGACGTACGAGCGTGTCGCTACTCCTTCCCTTTAAGTAGAGCATGGCTTAGATAGGATGATAGGAACAAGTGGGTGCGATAAATGCGTTCCAGACCATGTCGAAGCCAGACTGCTTGATTTAGTGCCTGGCTACTTGTTTCAAAAATTCTATCCAGCCGCATCTGCTTCAAGTTCGCTGTTCGTCGAATGCTTCACCTTGTTGCAAGGATCGGTGGGCTTCTTCTTGCAGCCAGTCCTCAGGTTCCTGAGGGAGATCATTTCTGTGCTGTTGTAAGTGGGTACATTGCAGTCCACTTTCAAGATTGAACCGTCGAAGACCTGATCGATAGCTCGGGTTAACGCAAACGCGGGAAGCAAGTTGTCCTCGAAGACGCCGCAGTCAGCAAGATGCATGCTACTTGAGTCACACAATGAGTGGATACAGTGGAACTTTGGTGGAGAGATTGACCAGTTGCCCTACTCGCCGTAAATGGTAAAGAGCTAATTCTAAAGTCCAACGGCTTCAGACCAACAGGCTTAGCGAGGTGAAAGTAACAAGAAACGTAAGATTTCGGTTCCTTCGCTCTTTAGGATTTGGGGTGGGTTTACTCAGAGTGGATGAGCTACTGTTCCACATCTCGCCTGCAGACTCCAGTCCCCGGCGTCCAACACAGCGCTTCCAACAGACCCGGATCCTTTGCCGAATCGGCCGCATCTGTGCGGAAACAAGGTTTAGATCCCGACAAGACATGGTGTTCGCCTGCAAAGAATCGATTAGTGAATGCTATGTAAGATGGCAAGGGGGAGGTGCCCGTAAATCTTCCCTAGCATCGCTCGACGTTGGACTTGTTGGACTACCCTTGTCACGAGAGATGGGGCATAGCGTGATCTTCTCTTGTAGACGGCTCGGTTTGAATAGTTATCCCGGGCTCTGAGTCTCGAAGATCTCAACTTTTAGTTCTCCACGCTCCCACACTACTTCATCAAGAGGAAGCTCAGCAAGCCAGTAATGCAATACATCATCAGAGTAGTGGAACGACGGGGCGCCGCCCCCTTGCGTCGTCAGCAGTTTTGATTTGTGTGGCAGAATCCCACCGCATACCTAAACCCTTTCTTTTCTCAGTTTAAACGTTGCGTCTGTGAAATTTCTGGCTAACCGTCACCCTGGCTAAAGAATCCATGGGCGCGGGTTTCTTCAAGACTCGGAGTTCCTGGCGATCCATAACAATGCGAATATCCATCCACTGATTGACCCAGTTCTCAACGTCCCGTTCCCATGTGCTCAGAGCCTTTCCCAAATTACGCAAGATTGTTTGCTCTTCGCATACATCAGAAAGCGAAGACGAATTCCATTTCATCGCTCCTCAGGCAACCTACTTGTCATGGCAGGGGTAGCAAAGGAGGCCGTTGTGGTGAGTAGAGCTTCCATTTTTCTATTCAAACATAGGCAGTCAAACACCGCTGGCATTCTCAGTCAATCATACTAAAGTGAAGATATCTAGCCCATCGAGGCCGTTCTTCTAGGACTGGCCATTGTCCTCGTCTTCGCACGCTTATGGCTTCGTCTGGTGCGACAGCATCAGAAGCTAACTATCAGCGATTGGATTCTTATAGTTTCATTGCTTGATGCTTCCGCCCTGTTCGCGACCGATACCATAGCGTACAATCTCGGCGGGATGGACGAATACGATACCGATGCTCCCGAGGCTCCCATTGACGAGCAGATCTTGTTGATGAAAGTCACCTTTGCCGGAAATTACTTTTACGACACTGGAATATACTTCCCAAAAATTGCGTTGCTTGCCTTCTACTTCAAGCTGATTCCGCCAACAATGCCGATTCTTCGGAAGGCGCTCTACGGCGTGAGCGTCCTGACGATTTCTTTCGCGGTGACGACTTTCTTTCTGGATACATTCTGGTGTGGTTCTGACGTCTCTGTCAACTGGGATATAGAGGGAAACTGCAGTACTTATGACTCGAAAGATGTTTTTCGCATCGATTGGGCCATGAACTTTGTGTCAGATGTGTTGAGTACGCTAGGTGTCTCCTCCGCGCTATCAAAGCTTGCCGACTGACTAGGAAACAGTCTTCACCATTCCGTTTCCACTACTCTTTGGTCTACAACTCAGCGGCAGATACATCATTGGACTCGCCGCCACATTTTCGACGGGCATCATTACAATAGGGGCCAGCGTTGGAAGATTCGCTACTGTGGAAGCCATCAACGCATGGACGAACGTCTGTAAGTTCCCCAACTATGATATGCAACATCTAGATCATGGTATAATTCTTAACGGGTTCCAGATGTGCTCTCCATGACCGAAATCGCCGCTGCAATCATTGTCGTGTCTCTCCCTGCCTTGAAGTCACTTCTTCATCGCCGAGGGCTGGCTACCTCAAAGTATGGGACCGGGCAGACTGGGTCAGCAGGGCGGGCGTTTGACAAACAACCAACAAATTTCAGTCGCAGTCACATCAAGCTGTCCTCGGGAAGGGAGCCTTATGTGGCAACAGCGAGAGCAGTTCCTGAGGAGGAGTCAGGGAGCGAGGTGGAGCTGAACAATCTCGAGGGATCGAATAGAATCTACAAATCCGCTCGAGTGAGCGTGACATATCAACGCCGTGAGGAGATTGACAAGGGTTCGAGTCGCCCGGCGTTCGGTTAGTAGAGCCCGGGCAGAAGCAAGCACGGGGATAGAGAAAGGATTTAGATGGGCCCTTTTTGTGAGTAGCCAACCGGCGGGTCCGGGCCTGACGGAGGACGACCGAGGAGCCAATCATCTTTGACAGGATTCAACCACATTCCTGCGCATTTGCGGCGTGGACGCACGAATAAATTGTAATACCACACAGAAGAACCCGGGGACACGAGCGGAAAGAGACCTGGCCAGCGGAGACTATAGACCGAGAAAGAAGAAAAAATAAAGGGTCCTGGGCTGTTTCACGCATCAAAATCTGCAGAATTTGCAACCTCGCTTCAATCCCCTTGTCGATGCTGTAGCCTTGCTGCTTCCAACCGTCAGAGATGCAATTGAACCCACACGAAATGTTGCGCCCTTTATGACCGAGATCTTGGTGATCCCACGGTTGGAGCAATTCGGTTCATATCCGGACCAATAGATAGCCAATCCTCTACCTGTGGCTCTCTTGGAGACTACCCTGGCTTGTAGCATGCGCGGACGTATCGCTCCCGTAGGGCCCTTTATTAATGTCGATGTCTCACTCCAAATCGTACAACATGTTGACACCAGAGCCTGCTTCTCCTGATTCATTGTGATTACCCGTGCTTTGCAATTAGTTTACTTGAGCTATCCGACGAAATGGCGTACTTCATAGACGGAAAGGATTGCATGGTAAGTCCCCGTAGCTTTGATTCTTGTTAGTGCTACCATCTTGGTAAGACCATGTTAACACTTGAATTCAGATATCCGAATGGATTCTGCTAGCAGTTTCCTATGTATTCGTCGGTCTCCGGATTTACTCCCGCCTCTTCAGGCTGCGAGAGAAGCTAGCTTGGTCTGACATTCTCCTCGTCCTCTCTGCTATAAACGCTCTCGCATTAATCATATGTGACACCCTGACCTTCCAACTCGGGGTCATGGATCACTGGGAGTCTTCCGTTGCTCTTTCCAAGGTACGCTTCCAGCCACAAAGACTGTTCTGTCGTTGCTAAATTCTGGCAAAAAGATCTCCTTCGCATCCAACTACTTCTACGATGTCGGAATGGGCTTCCCCAAAATGAGCATGCTGGCATTCTACTGGGCATACTTTCCCTCAACTACCAGCCCGGCAATGCGCAAGGCACTTTGGGGTATCACTGCTTTCGTCTGCCTTTCGTACATGGCTATACTTTGGGACGACACATTTTTCTGTGGAAAGGACGTTTCGGTGCAGTGGTCACAGGAAGATGGCGCATGCAGTGTCTTTTACGCCCCAGAGCCCTTCATCCTCAACTTCACCCTCAACCTCGCCTGCTACCTTTGCGGTATGATCAGCTCTCTAATGCTCTAACGCTCATTGCCAGACTCCTCAATGGCTCTTCAGAAGCGCATACTAACAGCGATATCTCTAGTCTATGTTCTCCCTTTGACTCTGTTGATTCAAGGTGTCCTCGAGAGATCCACTGGCCTGACTCTTACTTTCGCTCTTGGTACTTTGACCATCATGACAACCATTGTACGCTTCATTACCCTGAAAGTTGGCACTGGCCAGGAGAACTTGGTTTGTAAGTATAGTACACCTGTGCTCATTCACAACATCTTGGTCTGACACGAGCTCCATAGATCCTCTGAGCATTCTGGAAATGACTCTTGCGATTACCGTTGTGGCTCTTCCGGGTTTGAAGCCTTTACTCGACCGCCAGTCTATGAAGTCTTCGGTCGAAACAGTTCAGATTGATCACGAGAGCAAGAACTTTTCGTCATGATTGCATGTGTCCACGAATGGTTGTTAATACCTCGTGATACCATTGACGGGGCGTGTACTGGCTGCATGATGGCTGTGTATCATACATGTAACCAAGGGAAACGGAGGCTCCCATCTCCTAAAGATGAAGCCTTTTTGTAAACTAATGCCTATACTTTCAATCCACGCCTCAAGTAATATTGTCTTTCAGACTACTCGTGTGACTACATTTTGCCAAGATTTTGCGGGCCTAAAAGGCAGTCGCGAGGATCGATTTGTTTAAATTCGGGTCTCCGAAGTCCGGACATATCACATGGCCAGACTCCTAGTTCTAAAGTTCAACAGTTGGACTCAGGTCTCCGTTTCTAAATAATGTTACACTTTGACCGACTTCAATCAAATCCTTACTCACTCAATAGCAAGCCTACAGAGAATACTTTCGCAACAGCATTGTCATGTTCCGATGATGTTCACTTTGATTAGTAGACCGACAATCGACGAGGAAGAATGAATGATCGAAAATGTTTGAGCCTCAGGTCAGAGCTCAGGGTGTCATACGGCCAGTACGCAAATTCAACAGCGTCGTACTTCCTTGATTGTGCCAAGACATCCTCGTTTATTTGGCGCGTCAACGCGTATGCTCCCCTTGTTTCAACCGCGAGGATGCTTGGCCTCATTCAATCAATGTGCTCTGCTGTGACCTGTATCAGAAGCGCTGAGGGATCGATAAGTAAGTGGTGAGAGATGGTTTGCTGAAAGCCATGTAGGCTACGAGTTGTATCGCTCTATGTGCGCTTGTGTCTGGTGACAAACCCTACGTGTACGGATGTCTTGTAACCTTCCCGGAACTCACGCACCAGTTGAGTTGCCTGCCAAGGGTTCAAATATGCTGTGAACATCATGACGACAGGTTCATTTATTCCTACAATGCCCCGATCTGTTAGATGGGTTGTGGTCTAGGCTCTCGACTGCTATCCTAAGATGTTTAACAGGGCAAATTTTGGATTGAGGCCTGGCGTTTCTAGCAAGAAAGCTGAAGTTGCATTGACCTTAATGAAGACCACGAATGAAAGCTAAGACTCGGTCCAAACACCGCAAACTCCTTTCTCAATTTGAAGCTCTGGTTGTTCTGGGCAGTCGTGCCAAGCGTGGCAGTGCCCAGAGTCTTGGCAGCACGATGGGTAACGATCGTCTCACCTCCCCGATGTCCGGCCCCGGGACCACCCCTCCGACAGGCGACCGGTGGTGATCTTGTCCGGTTCTTGTGTACGGCAACCGCATCTTGGCGCGTTTCGAAACGGGCCTCCTTCGTTTTTCCACGTGTGATGTGACATTTTAGATTAAGGTATTGATGAACGGGTTTCCAGATTAATTACATTCAGGTTGTTTGGGGAGTGAGGAATGTTGTACAGGTTTCCGTATTCTACCAATAGGTACTACGTAGTACACTACACTACAGAGCCGTCAGTCAGCTTTGACACGTCAAGAAGATGTATGCCAATCAGTGGGCCTACCGATTGCTATGCTACGCGGGCTGTGGAGGACATGCGGGAACCCCTCAAAGGCCAAGACCTCCTTAATTCAGCTGTTTGTCTTGCTGTGAGAATTAACTTGGAAAGATAATGGCTATTTGCTTCTCGGCCATCCCACTGAGTACCTCAAAGTCGATTATAAAACAACCAGAAGGTCTGCTTCGAGAATAGCTTGGGAGAAATTCTAGCACCAGCCTTCAGCAGCATCTCCTGTATTATCCGCACTCTTTTATCAACAATTCAACTTCTTACCTCCGTCACTATGCGCACCGAAGCAATCAAGTTCCTCGCGGCTCTGGCAGTTGCCTTTCCCACAGTCTCTGCCTGCGTGGGCAAGGACGCCCTCCCTACCGCGACAGAGACAATCAGCAATACTGAGCCTATCGAGGTGGCCGCTGGCGAGTCATACGATGGCAAGATGGCCCGCTTCGACAGAGGATCAGGTGCTTGCAAGGCCCAGACGGAAGGTGGTCAGAAGGACACTGTCTTCCTCCTTCGTAAGGGTGCCACTCTGAAGAACGCCATCATCGGAAAGGACCAGATGGAGGGCGTCTACTGCATTGGTGGCGGCTGCACCATCGAGAACGTGTGGTTCGAGGACGTTTGCGAGGATGCCATCTCAATGTAAGTCAGACTATGTCCCGTCAGAGTTCCATCGAGGAGCCTGCAAAGCTAATCACGACTTCAGTAAGGAGGATGAGGCCGGCACTGAGACTCGCATCATTGGCGGTGGTGCCTACAAGGCCGCAGATAAGGTGGTTCAACACAATGGCTGCGGAAGTGTCAGCGTAAGTATACGGCGCTCGAGGCGTGAAATGCATATGTGCCAGTTGCTCACGACAATGACAGATTTCAAACTTTTACGCCTCTGACTACGGAAAGGTCTACAGAGCCTGCGGCACCGTGAGTTTACAACAAACCCCTCCACAACCTAACACAGTCGACTTACAAATGTATAGTGCGATGCTTGCAAGCGTACTGTCACCATTGAAGGAGTCTCTGCTTATGGCGGCGGTGAAGTTGCGGGCATCAACGAGGAGACTGGTGATGAAGCGACTCTCGTCAACGTCTGCACTGATGCTAAGACACCATGCCAACTGTACAACGGCCCCGGCGAAAAGTCTGGCTCTTGTTAGATTTCAGGTCTACTCAAAATCTAGCACCGAGCTTGTCGGATTGTTGGATTGGAGGGCTATGATGATTGATCAGTTTTCATGATGCATCGACCGCTCTTCAAGATTAACCAGTCCAAGGGGATTTCATGTATATACTTCTTTAGAGCTTACTGATTAGGCTTCTCAAGTTTATATTCTTATCTTTCACATGGGGCCAATGCTCAGTCTTTCTAACTTGTATAGATAAGTATGCTTAGTGTGGAAGACGATGGTATTCCGAGGGCCGAAAACCCAATCCTTCGTGGTGCTGGCCTTGAAAAACTACTCACCGTCGAACGTTGTGAATGTGGAGAGCCTCACGATGCACAAGCTGAGACTAATATGATAATCGTTTGATTAAAGTTCTTTTGGTGACATGACAAAAGGAACTATGTAGTCATTATATCCATCCTTCCAAGTACGCCAAAACGCAAGATCCTAGGTATCATATTCTATGCCCGAGTTTATAAGAAGAACAATC
Organism: Colletotrichum simmondsii; assembly: GCA_001563135.1. NCBI lineage: Eukaryota > Fungi > Ascomycota > Sordariomycetes > Glomerellales > Glomerellaceae > Colletotrichum > Colletotrichum simmondsii. Next base: position 184,989 of record JFBX01000049.1, on the reverse strand, counting down.
CCGTGGTAAGCGCCAAACTCCACGCTATGCAGTTGTAAATGCTCATGGCAGAACCCAAGGCCGCCGCGCCCGAATCATCATTGCTCTTGCCCGAAGACGAATTGCTCGAGCCACCTGACGACGACCCAGGGGTGGAAGTAGTCGCTGTACCAACCCCCTGAGACGAAGTCGCGAGCCCACCACACGCAGTGCTATCGGGCTCTACGCTGCCTACCTTGGCGCCCACGTTGGCGACCACGGCCTCCGTATCGCGGACGGGGATGCTTGCTTTGCCGTCGCTACCAACCTTGACGGTGATATCGTCGCTAGACACCTGGCTAAGCTTTCCGTCGTTGCCCTGCTCAAAGCTGAGGCCATTCCACGTTGTCCCGCTCGTCGCGTCGGCTCCGTCGCCGGTCAGGTACGCCAGGTGGAGCGTCTCGCCGGCGAGGGAAGAGGGCAGGGTAATCTCGACGGTGATGCTGCCCTTATTGGCGTCAGAGACGTTGGCTACCTTGCCGTTAAGCAGAACGAGGGAGGCAAGCGAGTCGCCTTGGTACACCGACCAGGCTTTGATGTAGTCATTGTAGCCTGAGGGATAGTCCGTAATCTCAGCCTGGGCAACGCGAGCAGTGCAGGAGCGGCCAATGGTCTGGGCAAAGGCGGCCATGCCGTAGTAGAGCGGCCGGACAAAGCGGTCGCGTCCGAACATGGCCGTCGGTTGCCAGGCGCTAGCATTACTATCATACGTCATGTGGAACTGAACAGACGAGATGTTGATCGTTGTGGCGTAGAGGAGGAAGTTGAGAGTCCATAACGCGGCAGCGAATGTGTTGCTGAGTCCCTCTACACCGAGCGGTCCGACGACGGACATCTCTCGCAGCGCAAAAGGATGCGTAGTCTTTTCGGCTTGTGTGATTTGAGCCTCAATTGCCGAGTCGAATTGCGCCTTTGTCGTTTCAAAACGCAGCATGTAGTCGAGAGTCAAGGGGTACGGGAAAGACCCCACAAAGTAGTAGTAGTTGTGCTGATTCCAACTCGTGACGAAGCCAACATCGGAGTTATTAGCCTTATCGTCAATGCCGTCCTCGACAAGATCCTTGATCTCGAAGCCCGTGCCAGCTACCCAGGCGGTCGAAGCAGACGCCTCGAAGAAGTCACTGTGCAGTCCGCGAGGTTCTAGGACTTCTTCCCACACAGCATTGGCACGCTCCCGCCATTCCTTGGTGTACTCCGTACCGGACCAAGTCGCCTTCTTGCGAAAACCGTTGTCGCCATAAAGGTCTGGCTCGTTGCCAAATTCGAAGGACATGATATTGAGGTTGGTGCACCGGTCGATAATCTGAGACGCCATTGTTGTAAGCCTCTCGAGATAGTCGGACTCTGCGTAGCCCAGGTTGAGACCCCATGTAACGGGCGTGCCCTTGGGCAGACGGTTTGCGATCTCCATAAAGCGGGGGCCGACGATGAAGTTATCTGCAGGGACGTTCCCCGGCGCGGTAGGGCGGGGATTCGGCTTGATAAGCCATTCATCTTGTGAGTCGTTGTAGACGAGGTAGTCTTGAGTGTTTCCTCCCAATCGCATGTGAGGTGGACGACCGGTGAAGTTCGCTAGGTTATCGAGGAGGTTAAGGGTTAGGTCGTTTGGTGTTTCGTCGCCCATGAAGTAAAAGAGGTGGTCGAGCTCGATGCCGAAGCCGGCGAATGATGGGTCGATTGCTGCCGAGACATTACTGGGGACTGATTCGGAGAGCGTCAATGACAAGACGTTGTCAGCAGCGAGGGCGGCAGATATGAGGCCGCAGCCGACGAGAATGCGACTCTGTAACGGCGCCATAATAGAATAACAACCGGAGAGGGAAGTGGCCTGGGTTAGGTTGCGGGTGGCTTGCTCGGTTGCTATGAAGGCCCTAAACCATCGTGAGAACTCGACGACGTAGCGGGATACCCAAAAGACTTTAAAGACAATTAGAAACAAGACCAAGACAGGCGGTGTCTCCAACGTCGGTCTACCCCATCCATTTCATCATTGTAGTGGATCAAAGCCGGAGCTTTTGCGCCCTCGTGCGGCGTTGTCTGTTCAAACCCTTGCTGGTACCAAGAGTCGAAGAGACGTTTGCTCCAGTCTGACGCGTACCACCAGCTTGGAGTGCTTGGGGGCGGTGGGAGCTTGGTGAAAAAACACACTAGAATTCTGAAGGATGGGCGGCCCAAAGTCACATAACCCAGTTTTCTCGAACCGCAGTAGCAGATCTGTTTGGGACGCTTCACCGAGGCCATTGGGGAACCAGAGAAGCCTAGACCACGCGCCACAAGAAATGCCATGCCTCTTTAGGCGCCACGATGCCGTTGTACCGTGATTGCGACAGCCCGTTGGTGGGTTAATGACATCAGTCCGGGTTGCACACCTTGTAGCACCCTGTCCGGTTCGGTGGGCCAAGCGTTGGCGGATTTGGCACAACTGTGGCACTTGACCGATGTGTTGCGTTTCCCCCCCGCGCGAGAAACGTGCGTTGGGTCTGGGTCAACAGGGGTGAAGGTGAGAGACGGGTGATGTCAAACAGACGTTGCTTGTGCAGAGTCTGCAGAGTCTGCGGGAACTGTCAAGGAACCTGGAAGAGTCAAAGATAATACAGGGATAACAGCAGTTGTTTCGCATTCCCTCCAACCGGTTGCGGTTAGAAGACGTGACAACGCCGCAGCAAGCCACAGCTGCCACACCCTCTCACCACAGATCCGGCCATCCATGCCGACATTGCTCGGAGAGCCTGGATGGAAATGAGGATAGCGTGAATGCAGCGTAGAGTTCACGGAGAATTTGACCTTCCCATTGTCGCTTGCCATCCCGCTCAATTGTCACAACCCGTCGGTTCAGTTTCTCAAGCTGTCAATCTCACCTCTCCCGTTTCCTGCAGGAACAATGGAACGGAAAATGTCGATTACTGTCGATCGTTTTGTTCTCCAAAACAAGATTAGAAACACCTCGCTCCACCCACGTGTTGAAGCGGTACACTTCTTTCAACGGAGCTTTTCAATGGAACCGAATACTGATTTTCAGGAGAGCCAAAGCAGCTGCAGTACGGGAGTGCAAACAAAGCGTGGAGCATCCAGAAATGAGAGACTGTCTTTGAATTACTTTGGAAGGAAGATGGAAGACCACGTCGAGTTGGCTGACGTCAATTCAGATGCAGGGGATTGGGTCTGTTGTGGTCACATGGCAGTCCCAGTCTTATTAGACGCCAAGTTGAATCCCTCGCATCTCCGTCTCCCTTGCTGGGCGGTTCGTTGTTGTCAACAATGACGAACCAACGTCTTGACCGGAAATGAGATGGCCGGGTAAAAGGCCCAGACGCATCTCTGTCAACTAGAGTACTTTAGATAAAGCTTTGCTCTCAATTGACTTTATCTAGTTGATTGACCAAGGAGAGATAGGGAGAGGCGTGTACTTCCAACAGACATGAAAGGACGCCAATGCTGAATGGGATTGCTGTGAATCCCCATCGCGTCAAATGCACTGAGGGATTTTGCTGTTGTCCAAGACGTAGCTAGGCCTAAAATGACATCCCAGCCATCTCTTTGGGGGCCGAAAAGGCGGACCGGGAACACGGCATGCTCAACGGATCTGATGCCCAGATCTGTGCGCAATACTCGCTCTTCTTCTTCTTCTCCCAGAGAACCTGGACACGTTATCCTCCGCATTCCAACCCCGGCAGTAAACTAGTTCCCATCACTTCGGATTCTGGAGTCTGTAAGTCCCGCTCCTCGATGAACTCTCTTCTGCTCGATCCGACATCGACACATTCAGCTCGTGGCCCACTCAATGAACACCCATGTCTTGGCAGCCGGGCCTTGGACCTTGCAGATCGAGTCCCGGGCGCCCCGTGCACACTCGGAACTGTCATCATGACTTCTCTTCGTTTGGCTGCAGCAAGCCCAATCTGGCGAAGAGCGGCCGGATCGTCGGGAGTGCCGGTAGCGCGGTCAATCCGGCGAAGCATCACATCACGGCATCGGGTCCCGCACCCGAGCGTGGCCTGTGCAGGACTGTCACGATTTTGCACAGGTTCGAGATATGAGGAGTCGCATTTATTAATGTGTGCTGTGCGATTCTTCGCTTCGGTAAACGGAACATCTACAGGTTTTTTTTTGTAGTCGACATTGCCTTCCTCACCCAGGGCATGTCTACTGTTCAGCCACATATAATTGCAGTATTTAGCAGGACACAGTGAAATGGTGATTCTGAAGTCTCCATTGAGTGTCCACTCTTCGCGCAGTGTGCGAAGGAACTCCCGCATGGCTCTGATTTTCCATCATATATCTTTGGACCTTGATTTAGCAGTCTAGTCATTTTGAAACTCTGGGACAGGTAGGATGTGGGCTGAGTTGCAGGAGCTGATCGTCTCGCAACTCGAGTTACCTCCAAAGAGCTCTTCGGCCGTGCCAATCACGAATATCGAGGACCCAAGTAGTGACGTTACGCGTAGTTGATGCCTCAAGGACTGGTCTATTTGCGATACTCTACAAAAACAGTATCTGCAGACAGCGCCTCAAAGTCGCTTAGCAGTAAACACAAGCACCGGTCGGGCAGTATCCATGGCTGCAGCTGAAGCTGCAAAGTCCCTTGTAGCTTTCGTCCAAGCCAGTAGCAGGGCATCCATCACGGCCGTCTCCGCCAGGGCTGGTCGTCTGCTCGCCGTACCCAGAGCACTCGCACACCCCATCAGGACAGTATCCGTTGGAGCAAGAGAATTCGCAGAGACCGGTGTAGTTCTCGGAAAGACCTGTCTTGACCTTGCCAGAGACGCAGAAGGATCCAGTGGAGGTGGGCGCGGGAAGGCTAGAGGTGGCGGTCGCCGTGGGAGGGGTCGTTCCTGAGGGCACGCACTTCTCCTTGATGTAGGCGGCCGCGTCGTTCGTGTAGAGCTGGAAGTAATTGGTGTGAGCATCCTCGCCCATCGTTCGGCCCTCTCCGTAGGCGCAGACAATGTCCTCGCCGTTGCACCAGGAGCGCAGGACGCCGGAGAAGTTGTTCAGGTTGCTCAGGGAAGAGCTAGAGCGGGCCATCTGACCACTGAAGCTGGAGCCGGCCTCGACGTTGTAGCTTTGGTTGGCGATGTGAGTTGGGTCGCCGAAGAGGAGGGCGGCGCAGACTGTAGAATGTCGTGTTAGATCTTAACCTGCAACTCGCGTAGTTGTCATGGAAAACATACCCTGGTTTCCGGGAGTGGCGGTGGCAGCCAACCCAGAATCGGCGAGGATATCTCCAACCACATTGGCACCTTCGCTGTAACCACTCAGAACAATTTTGGAGCTAGGGCATTTCTCGCTATATGCCTTAACTTGGGCGACTCCAGAAACACGACCCTCCTCAACCGCGGCAGGGTACCCAGAGGGGTTGGACGCATCGAACAAGATATCTTCATAATCGCAGCTGGAGAGGCCATTGCAGGTGGCGTCAATAACGAGCTGCTGTCTGCCCGGGTAGCCCTCGTTCCATCCGCGGGCGAGGAAGATGTGCAAATCGGTGCATGATCCGGTGCCGGTGGACTGGCGCTTTCCTGGGGCGGCGGAAGCCAGGAGGGCAAAGTTGAAGAGGGCGGCGGCTTTCGGGGACACCATCGTAAAGCTGTTTTGATTATTATTAGGGCTATTAACTACAATTGCTGAGAAATTGTACAAAAAAACGAGTGACAAGGTCGCGACAAAGAAGCCGTGAAGAGACAGGAACTGTTCGCCAAGGGGATCCGGGGAAAGCGGAGGTTTTAACTCAATCTTCCATTGCGGCTGAACTTGGTGGACTGGGGATTACCGCATGAGTTCATTGTCGCATCAAGTAAATGCATCTTTCCCCTTATTGCTGATTCTCCGAGTCAGCCGATAGCAAGTTATTGTGGGCTTCTTCGGAGTTCATCCTCGTAAATAGCAAGATAATCGCGAACTGGTATCATTGCAGGGTTGTAAGTGGGACGTGCACACGCCTGTTACTGGGCGATACGAGGACAACTGTAAGCACAGCAGCGGAGGTCGCAAGATGAGGCTTATGCAGCATGTGTGCAAAAAAGGGGCACGGCATAACAAGAGACTGGTTGGGAATCGTCCCGAGTTGCTGAGTCTTATGGTGGCCGGAGGCACGAACTCTGGGCTTTCTATCCGTACGGATATGTAGTACTAAGACTATGTAAGTATGGCAGGAGAATGACTCCAGCAAATAAACAGCGCCTGTCGACTAAGATATCTCAAATGATACTTGGCTAACATACTTTTACCCGAGCGCTAGAATCATGCTTCGCATTGTAGAAAGCAATAACAGACAATAGCATTCAAGCTATCTGCTTAGCTTGCACATGTGTGCGATGAAAGCCCGAGCCTTACCCTTGAAACTGACCGATGCACAACATCATGGTGTTTTTATTCCGACTTTTGAGTTCCGCGGCTCGCGTGGGATAAGCGGCGAGCCCGCAATTAGGGAAAAGACTAGCAAGGATATGATGCGCCCGACTCCACAGACGCGAATCCAGCCCGCTTCGCTTCATAGATGTTCAAACAATCTCGATAGATCAACAGTAGATGCGGCTGAATCTATGATTGAGGCTTCAAGTCTGAGTTCTCATGTGAGTTGTTGTCAATAGTGACAGTAACTTACAGCGGCCTTCAATCCGCTTCTAGAAACCCTGATACCCAAGTAAGTTACCTTGATATTGAGCAGATCCAAGATGGGATGTAATTTGAGTCGCCCAGATCACATCGAGCAAGGGTTTAAAAATACAGATATCCTTTACGGGAAGTGGGAACATGCAATTCTCACATCGGATCAACTTCCTTTCCCACTATCCCACCATAAGGCTAACACCAACTGACCGCGACTCTTACCATTTTCGTTGCATGCCGCTACCCTGAACAGCTTCGATACACAGCATCTATCAAACGGCTTCGTCCCCCCGAGGCTGCCCCCTCCGCTGTTTATAGCGTGTTCTCGGTAGCTGTGATGGCAAGGCATCCCTGTCCGAAGCTCCGTGATACGCAGTCTGTTGATCAGCGTAGTAGGCACTGCTTCTCCTACTGGGCGGGCTCTTCTCTGCTGCGCTTTCCCGTATTGCTCCCCAGCCACCGGATCTCGTGAATACATCATTCCTGTATTCCGTGCCGTCTCCCGGGGAGTAGATGAACTGATCGCGCCTTTGCAGAGGAATGTGGTTGAACCGCCAGTCCCAAATAGCAGCATAGCATCCGCGATAGGACCCAAACGCTACAGCAGTTCCGATGGTGCTTCCAGCAACGATATCATACCAATTATGAGCCTGATCTATTGTGAGAGAACACGCGATAAGCAGGGCGCCAAGAAGAGGCGCAAAAGTCAATGCAATCTTCCAAAGAGCCGGGCGGTAGTCTGCCCAGACCTTGAGTTTAGCGTTCAGATACAAAAATAGGTAGACGTATCCGGCGAACGCCGCTGTGGAATGGCCAGAGGGGAAAGATGTCATCGCATTCTTGAGTTTGTCGTGGTCTGGTTGCGTGCAAACATTGACTGAGTACATGATTTGCTGGAAGCCAACAGCATTGAGCCCCGTGGCGTTATTGCTTGCTGCTCGCGTGATGTCGGGCATACAGACTGCCAGAAAATAGGGTCGGAATCCTCCAATGAGCTGTTTGATGATGACTTGAATCAGCGTGGCGAGCGAGATGGAGAATATCAGGCCGATGATGCCATTGTTCACGTCCCAGATGTTCCTCACGCGGAACTGGGCGAGGAGAATGGCGGCGATTGGTATGGCGGCGGACAACAATGCAGACAGCCAGGTATCGATGATCCAGCCGCGATCAGGATATGCCCACTGAGGGTATACAATATCTCCAGATCCGTTGAAGGTGATGGGAAAGTTGCGCGTCGCGGCTAAAGGCGCATTGTAAATCTGCAACAACGCGTCAGTTTTCCCTGTCACCTAATTCCGGTGGGTTTAAGACTTACTCCCAAAGCAGCGCCACCTATTGCCGACATAACAAATATGTCAAACCAAGTGATTTTAAGCCATGCTATGAAGAAGTCCCACGAAGCCTTTACCGAACGGAGGGTGTCGCTGGTGAACTCAGGCAAGGGATCATGATCGCCATGAACACGTTGCATACGACTGCACTGACGCATGCTGTAGAGTCTAGCAAACGACTGATCTTCAGTTTGCCAAAGAGAGGGGCTAGAACGATTATTCGCGCTTGTCGTTCGAAGAAGAGGAGATGGTTGAGCTAAGCTAACGCAAAGTCGATGCAAGACAAGTCCCAGTGCAGAACCGACATTATTGGGAGTGCAGCATAAGAGCTTTTCAGTGGAATTCGGCGGAAATGTAAATCAGAAGTACAAGGAAACGTTGCCAATCATCCAATGTTTTGACTTCTTCCTGTCACAGCTGACCTCGGCGACGCGGCGCACGGTAGGCGCGCTGTCTCTCTGATACTGCAACGGCCTAATTCGATCTCGCGTTTGTCTGTTTCGGCGTGTTCGATCCGATGAGCTCAGTCAGCCGCAGCACATATGAGTGGACAAGAATATGAGACGGACGGCTGCTAGGAAACTTTACGTAGAGCCAGTGGGTTCTTGGTATTCTTACGGTTTGACGGTGAGCAAAGCCGCCCGAGAGATTGCGGACTCGTAACTTGCCTTGTTTGGCGCTTGTGGGCTTTCGAAGCTCGATTGAAAGTCCACGAGTCAGCTCTCCTGCTTCCAAAACGCCGCCTACATGACTACATAACGCAAAGCAGCTTGATTTGGGACGCAGTTCTGGACTTTAATCAATTAATCCCGTATGAGCGCAATCGAAGGTCTTCTCAAAAAATAAACATCGAATTCCAAGCAAAACTTCAGAATAAAAGATCGCAGTCCTGCCAGAACCTCAGATAGATGGGTGCGGAAACCTTTAAACCATCATGTCTTGATAGACGGGCTCCCTATCGCAATATGTCAGTACTTACTTCAGGCTGTAAAACTCAGTCAACGTCCAGAAGCAATGAACTAGAGTTTCCACTTGAGTTACTCTGTCGCATTCTTGACCTTCAGAGAATAAAAGCCTCCATAAGTTAGTACGCCTAATAAAAGAGGTCGGGGTAGTAAATCTGATGCTTGTGCCATTCAGCATGTGGGCTTAAATACTGACCTGGCTTGTGTCATATTCAATAAGACAGCACTCTGCAACAGACTATAGGCTCGAACATGAAGTGATTAAATGGGTTGAAACAAATGCTTCTACTGAATCGAGACGCCATGTTCATCAGGTCATGTATTGTTATTAGGTATTATCAATAAGTCCATGTTTAACGAAATTAGTAAAGACAACATAAATCGGACTTTTCTAGCAACCTTGTCATCCTGGCATTCATTTTCCTGTTCAGCCATTGTCATCGGTGTAGACGTCAGACTTTATCTTCTGGCTTCACCTCGTACGTCGTCGTAACAACAATACCTCCATTCCCATGCTGCCCGCTAGATTTGCTGTTCAGACTACCGTCGCGACAACCATTTTGAGACCAGTTGGTTGAGTCGGACGATTTGACAATCTGCTCTTCGCTCGAGTTGTTGTCCAGCTCCGTCATATTGTACTTGTTGTACCGTCTCTTTGCAGGCAATCCTGATCGATCAGCACTTTGTCCTCCACCTCCTATCGTGACTAATTGATGGCCGTATCTGTCACCTGTGCCGGGGTACTTCTGATTGGCTCCGCTGCTGCCCTTGGTAGACCTCAACCAATGTGAGGAAGAGAACAGTGGTCTGATGCAGGCTGCGTTCACGGCGATGATTCCAACAAACTAAACGATGTACGCCTTGTTAGTGCTGTAACTTATACCAATGTTTCCTCCCATTAATAAACTTTGGGAAGCACTTACAGTCTCTCTAATTGCCCAGATGGTGCTGACATTGATACCTTCAATGTCCTTGAGCGACAGGATGCAGCGGAGCAAAGCGGCGATCATGACGAAGATGCCCGAGCAGAGTAAGAGTCCAATAGCAAGCTTTCGTTTGATACTGAGCTTGACTGCCCACAAGAGTGGTAGTGGTATCGATACAATGAGAAAGTCCGTTCTGTTGTAAAGGCTTCGTCAGTAATAGGTATCGAATCGCCACCTGTTAGACTTACGAAATATTGAGTACCACAAGACTCAAGTAGTTCGCAACGGCCAAAGTACACTCGTCTGATTCATCATCAGTAACTCGATAGTTCTCCTTTGTCTTGAGGATAGCGTACCTCCTGGATAAGGGACGACCTGCCAGTTCCTTTGAACTGGTGTACAATGGCCCCAAATGACAGCTATGACACCAACATAGGCTAATCCTGTCGCTAAGGCTGTCCATTTGACGATCTTCTGCTGTCTTGTAGCAAGCCTATATCATGTTGTCAGAGATGAGACCGATGCCGCTCTCCGAGAACGGGGGGGAAAACGAACGTGATGCGACTGAAGAAGAACAAAATGCAAGCTTTGAGACACCAAATGAGAGTTACATAAAAGTTCCAGCCTGCCAGCAGGCACTTGGAACCAAACTCAAACTTGGCTATCTTCTCCGATGTTAACGTCGCGCTGATATCATTCGTGATTCCGATGTTGGTTCCATTCTGGCCTGTCAGAGTTTCAAGTGTGAGTGTGGAAGATACGTCGATGATGGATCGAGGAGCATTGAGGGATGCCAACCTATAAGCTCCAACATGCAAAGCTCCAACTTGTATGTGAAAGTCAGCCACATAACGTAGTCTCTAGCCTGGAGTCCCGGCTGTCAATAGCAGGGTCGGGTATGCGGCGTACTTACAGTCCAGAAGACCAAGCATAATATGGCAAAATAATCGTCGCCTTGCCAATTGAAACCTACAATTTTCCATCTAGAAAAGATGCGAAGGAGAATAACCAAGACACCAAGCCCATACTCTGTCCAGGCCTCAGTTTGAAAAGGGGTCGCCATATTCCTGTACACAAAAGTGATTGAAAGAAGGGCAAGCCTGGACGAGCAAGGAAAGAGACTTTTGATCAAGCCGACTGGAATCACGAATAGGACCTGGTCAATCTGATTCTGTCGGATCTATCCAAGACCAATGCTGGTTCAACGGGACTTCTCGGATTAAAAGCCGCACCTCCTGGCTTGGTTTCGTATGTCCAGTTACGTACGGCATAGCCCCTATGTCTGGGCGAGGCCTGAATCCTCTCATCCTAGGCTATGATGGGCATATGTATTACCTGAGAGCACAAATTTTTCTCGCAACGTCGGATTGAGGATTTGGGTCCCTGCCTAGTCCCGATGAAAGTTCAAACGGCATCCTTAACACAATTTAACCAGCCTTACGCGATAATGGGGATCGGCAATTTGAAGTGGCTCGCGATTCTCGAACAAGCCCCGGTCAACGAATCCTAGCAGAACTGGTACGCTAGGTTGTAGAGCAGCATCATGGAGTACCTTGAGAATCCCAAGATACAAGGCCGTTTCTTGGCAACCGTTGAGTTTGGATTACAAGCCTTCCTGTGCCGAGAATGCGCGAGATAATTGTGTGATCAATCTTTTAGAGACAGTGTCATGTCATCTGCTCAGAGGAGCCGTGTTGACATCCCAATTTCTGATCAACCCTGATGCCTATTCTTGACTTGCTTTGAGGCTCAAGTCTCATTCGGTGTCAAGTCCGAAGCTGTCTGAGGTTTGCCGCTGCGGAATAGCCCGAAAGAGAAAAGCATTCACTGAACATCTCCCCTTTTTCTCCTATCCGGTCTGGCTACTTGAGTGTTGGCACCCGTTTCGGCCCAATGACACTTGATCTTGTCCACATGCCCATGCATAAGTCCCATGACAGTGTGGTACTCGGAACTGCAAGGTCGAACCGGAATTACATGGAACATCAATTCCTCTGGATCAGCGGAAACTAATCATCTTACGAGGTGAACGCTGCCAAGCAAGCCCCCAAGAAAGAGGGGTAGGCTTGCAAGCCGATCAACCTTGCATGTGCGCCATGGATACCCCCCTCACACTAAGTGCCTAGTAGCCTCAATGTCTTAGAAACGCGCATTAACGTCGCAGAGAGTCGGCAAAATGGGACGATACGACTATTCAATACTGGAACATAAGATAGCTTCTGAATGTCTGGTAGGCCACTTCCTATGATAACGTCGTTGGGCCTACTCTCGGCGTAAATTCCCCATGCATCACTATCAACCGGGCCGATCAACATTGGCATTTCGTGATTTGATCCACACGTTTCTTGGCCAAATGGAGCTTGCCGTCAGGAATGGAAACCTGAGTAGCGCCTCTCCCGTCCGGCCCCATCTCCCGACATTCTCAGGTTTGTCCCACTGCGATTTTCCCACGGGGGCCCCAGGATTTGGCGGGGGAACCTAAGCTCCAACTAGAGCCAACGCTTGTCATGCTCCCCAGAACTCAAAGCCTCAGCTAGTAACTTTCCGTCCGATCACCCAGTTCCGATTACAGCAGAACCGAATTTGGGGAGGCAGCATTTCTTTTCCAACAGTTCGAGCTCTCCACGGCCAAACGTTCCTCCTGATGATCAAGAGTCGGCTCATCCACGCTGATCCCTATCCAAGTTTCACCAGCTGCGCCCTGCGCCGCTGAAGACTCGGATGCAACTTTGACGGCAGCACGCCCAGCTGCTGTGCCGCACCCTTACTGTGTCGCTGGGGTGGAGACATTTGGAGGCGATGAACCGCTGTACCAACGCCGAGCAAGATCGTCGGGTTTGCAGGGTCCAAATTCTCTCCAATGGTCCAATTCAGGCCCCGGTATCAGGGCTCCCATGGAACCCAAGACCTTCAGGATACTGTTTCCAATTTTCCAACCAGTCCAACCTCAAGTTTACAATTGCTCTGCCAGGCTCTCATTGGTTGTACGTAAGAGAGTGATCTTCATTCGGTACTCGTCGGTGCCTAATGTAGCACGGTAGTGCCGTGTAACTGGCACAAGTCCAGAATCCCAGTAGGACTCCCTCCTCGAAACGGTATCATTGCTACCAAAAAGGGTCTTTACTGACACGGCATCAGCTAAAGACGTATGCGTATGCATGTATTCATGGATATCCACAAAAGATCATTCACTCTCCTTTCTCTTATCAAATGTTGAGCTGCAGATGCAACTCTGCCCCCAACAGGCTCATCGTGGGCCTTTAGAAACTCGAAGTGATGTAGATGCATGGATTCCAATACCAAACCCTGCATACCGCTATGGAATGCCTCCTTTTTCGACGGTCGCGTTTCCTTCTTGGGCTCTCGAGTGGCACTTGGCAGCGGCGCTGACTTCCATAAGCTGTACTACTGATGTTGGTGCGTTCCCCGCACGTAGACTCCAGACGTAGCTCGAGGCGTGTGTGAGGGGTGTGGTGGTCAAGGAAGAAACCCCGGAATTGTTGTCGGAATTGTCAGTCAGTGTCCGAATACAAGAGCACCCGTCCGAGCTTCATGGACCATCCTGTAACTTGCCTTCCATTTCTCTCATACCATCAGACGCTATTCTCCACGAGCTCAGACTTACAGTGTAGCCATCATCAACATGGGATCTTTACCGCAGGAGGTTATTTATGACTTCATCGTATGCGGGTAAGTTTATCATTATGACAGGAAGCATGTCTTTCTATACCTAAGCTGGTGGCTGACATCAAGTCCTCAAGCGGCGGTACCTCCGGCTGCGTCGTTGCGAGCCGCCTTGCTGAGAGTCCTGGCGTGAATGTTCTAGTCATCGAGGCTGGTGAACACAATGAGAATCTTGAGAATGTTCACATGACAGGAGGGTAAGTGATTGTCTCCACTAGTACAGTTGATTGCGAGCTAAGAGGCTGACTTTGACCATAGTTGGTCACAACTGTTCGATAAGGATACCGATTGGAACGTCATCAGCGAGAAGAAACCTTCAGTCAACAATCGCCAGGTTAAACTAAGCCGTGGAAAGTTCCTTGGAGGCTGCTCTGGCTGCAACGGTACTCTATGCATTCGCGGTGCCAAGCAGGACTACGATGACTGGGGAGTCGAGGGCTGGACGGGTGACGAGGTTTTCAAATACATTCGAAAGGTCAGTAATAATTCCATACCCTGAAGGCTTTCTGCTCTTGGTCACACCATTCTGTCTTTAGCTTCCAATTTCGTGTTTCTTTGCAAGTCGCTAATCTCTTGTGAATAATAGGCAGAGAACTTTCACGGAAAACCTTGGTTCGAAGCCTCCAAAGATCATGGCACTAATGGCCACCTCAACATCGAACCACATGACCTCGCTCCTATTTCAAACCTCATAATGGACTCCATGGTATCTAAAGGACTGCCGCTAGACCACGACATGTTCTCACACGGAGAAAATCCTCATGGATGTGGACACGCACCAAGAACAGTCCACAAGGGCTTGCGAACCACTGCGGCAGACTTCGTCACAAAGGAAAACAAGAAGGACAACCTTCACCTTCTTGTTGAGACCCATGTTGAAAAGGTTATCATTGAGAAGGTAGATGGCGGGCTCAGGGCAACAGGTGTCAGGGTGGTCAAGGCCGATGGCTCCGTCGTCGACATCAAGGCCCGCAAGGAAGTCATTGTCAGTGGAGGCGCGTACTGCAGCCCCAACATTCTCAACCGATCTGGTGTTGGAGCCAAGGCCGAGCTCGAAAATTTTGGTATTCCGACACTGGTTGACTTGCCCGGTGTCGGCAAGAATCTCATGGACCATCTTGTAAGTGCCTCATAGCCTGCATACCGAGGAATACCGCTAACCTAGCCTGCCTCAAGATTGTCTTCATGTTTTACGAAACCGAAAAAGCCGGCCTGACCAATGACCACCACGTCTATCACGGCGACAATTTTGCAAAGACGTACGCCCTCTGGAAGGACCAACAAGCAGGCTTCTTGTCTACATTCCCCTTCGGAGCATTCGCCTACGCCCGTCTGGACGAGCGCCTCGCTGACTCAGAGCTTTGGAAGAACGCCCCAAGGCAACCCGGCCGCGACCCAATGGGCCTTACGCCCAAGCAGCCAAACATTGAGTTCTTCACCACTGAGTGCTACGGAGGTCCCAAGCAGTATGACCAGTTCCCAACTGACGGCAAGTACGCCTTCAGCATGATTGCGGAGCTCTTTGGGCCTCGGTCCCGCGGTACAGTTACGCTTCGCGACACCGGTGCCAAGTCTGTTCCAGTCGTGGACACGAATTACCTCTCTGATCCATTGGATGTAGAGGTTCTGGCTGAGGCGTGCCGCTTCGGTAACGAAATTATTATGGAAGGCGCAGGGACTAAGGATATTGTCAAGGGGTCTTGGCCAAGCAATTTGGTACATCACAAGCACACCACTCGCGAGGATTGGATACCCTATGTCCGGGACAACGCTACAACTTGTAAGTTTTCCTGATGCCACCCACCCACAACTTACTGACTGTTGGTCTGTTTCGTAGGTTACCATGCTGCGGGAACCTGTGCCATGGGCAACGCATCTGACCGCAATGCGGTTGTCGATCCGACACTCACAGTGATGGGTGTCAAAGGCCTTCGAGTTGCTGACTGCAGCATTATGCCCGTTCTCAATGGCGGTCATACTCAGATGCCTGCATATGGAATCGGAGAAAAGGCGGCTGACCTTATCAAGGCGGCATGGAAGCTTTGAGCGATCACTACTAGCATTGGTTGAAGAATTAGCAAGCAACATGTAGACTCTATTGATGATTGTATCAACGGACGTCGTTCGTCGCCGATGGCCTACTCCCTCTTGAACACTGGCATCCATTCTAGAGGAGCATCAATCTCGATCCACTTTCCGCCCTCATACGTGTCCGTTTTCCCCTCGAGGAGTGGCTTCCACTTGCCTCCTGCCTCTAGCTGGGGGAGATAGACCTTGATGTTCCTCTTCTCCGCCTCCAGCACCGGGCACACCAAGTACTTGCTGCCAAACATGTACTGCTGACCAATCTTCCAAGTCTCTTGATCCTTCGGAAACTCGTAGAAGAGCGTTCGCATAACAGGCGTACCCTTTTCGTGCGCCTCCTGCATCAGCGAACGCGTGTAATCACGCAACTCCTCTCGGAGGAACATGTACTTCTTGCAAATCTCATAGACCTCAGGCCCATAAGACCAAACCTCATTTGGCGCGCCGCTATGACATTCAGCGCCTCCTGTCGTGCCATGCTGGGGCTGCTCAGGCTCTCGGCATCCATGGAGGCGGAAGACGGGACAGAAAGCACCCCATTGGAACCACCGGACGAACAGCTCGCGGAATTTTTCGTCCCGCGGGTCTCCGCCATGGAAGCCACCGATATCAGTCGTCCACCATGGAAGACCGGATAGGCCCATGTGTAAGCCAGCTGCGACCTGGTTGCGCAGACTTCCCCAGGATGAGGCAATGTCACCGCTCCAGACTAAGGCACCGTATTTCTGACTTCCAGCCCATGCACATCGGATGAGGTTCACAATGTTCTTTTGCCCCTCGGCTTCCATTCCCTCGTAGAAGGCTTTTGCGTACTCGACGGGGTAAATGTTGCCGATTGAGACGTTGGATCCCAGGTGGTACCGGTACGTGTCGAAATCGTAGACTGTGTATTCGGGTTCGGCCTCATCCAGCCAAAAGACACGGATGCCCTTGTCATAGTAGTTCTTTTTGGCCTTCTTCCATACGTAGTCTCTTGCTCCGGGGTTGGTGGCGTCAAAATGCGTCGTATCGCCCTGGAAGTTCATGGCAATCCGGATGCCTCTATCAGACTGAATGAGGTACCCCTTCTCGACCATCTCGTCCCAATTCTCAGACTTGTGGTCAACAGTGGGCCAGATGGAAACCATTAATTCGATCTTGAGCTCTTGCAGCTCTTTGATCATAGCATCCGGGTCGGGCCAGTACGTGGGGTCGAATTTCCACTCTCCCTGCAGCGGCCAGTGGAAAAAATCAATGACGATAAGGTCAATTGGCAACTCGCGTTTCCTGTACTCGCGCGCAACTTCCAAGAGTTCTTCCTGCGTTTGGTATCGCAGCTTACATTGCCAAAACCCGAGACCGTACTCTGGCATCATCGGAACCTTGCCCGTGGCGTCAGCGTAAGCTTCAACGATTTCTGCCGGGGAATCGCCAGCGACAATCCAGTAGTCGAGGGCCCGAGTTGACTTGGCCTCGAAGCTCATGATGTTACGGCCCAGAATCGCTCTTCCGACTGACGGGTTATTCCACAAAAAGCCGTAACCCAGCGAGGACACGGCGAACGGGACGCTGGCCTGGGAATTCCTGTGAGCGAGCTCGAGATCATGGCCCTTGAGATCCAGGAATGGTTGTTGGTACTGTCCCATGCCGAAGATCTTTTCCTCCGCGTCAACGCTTTCGAATCTCGCAGTGAGATGGTAGTCGTTGCTGTTGACAATGGCTAGAAACTCGCGTGCCTCGACGTCGAGAGCGCTGCATTTGGGGTCCAGGACATCCCGTCGGTGGCGCGAGTATTCCTCGAGCAGCAGCTCGCCCTTTGAGTTCCACATCATGAGCTTGCCGCCGCTAGTTATGGAAGCCTTGATCTTGCCGTTGGTGATTGTGCCGGCCTTGTCGTCAATTGTGATTTTGGCATCTGCTTTCTCTGGCTTGAGCAGCGCCCAGTCTTCGGTAGGCATCTCACGAGCCTTGGTAGCCCGGACTCGAAAGGAATCTAGGCCCCATGGCTCGACCCAGACTTTCTCCGCGTCGTAGGTGTACACAAGCTTCCCATCCTGCTCTTTGAGGCCCATGATGTTCTTATTCTTGCAGATAAGTCACGGCTTACGGGACAATGATATGGTGATCGGGGTGTTTAAGAAGTCTTGAACAGTGCCGTGGTGTACAAGCACAGAGACAGGATGGTGAGGGGTAGCTTTCCATGCATCGGATGCAGCTTCTTCTTGTACATGTAGCATGCAGAGCAGAACTACTCATGACCCAGCAAAAGAAGATCTCCGACTGCGGAGTTACTCCTGTTGCCATGAGACGATGGATGGAAAGCGCAGGTCGAAACGGTGCCACGACAAAAGCCAGATGACATGGCACGCCTCCAATTGACCACTCGGATGCCTTGAAAGCCGCCATGTCCACTGCGGCCATCTGGATGCCCCGCATCTGCCGGATTGAGGGGAAGTTGGGGGTCACGTTTGGGGTCTTTGATGCTGCGAAGGATCCGCACCCACGGGCTCAAGGTTGAAGATAGTTTTAGAATGGTTATTAGGCTATTCGGGGGAGCAACAAGTGCAAACTCTAATATGGCTGAAGATCAATGTTCCAACTTCCACCTAGCTCTTGGGCTGGAGTAATCGACGACAACAGCTGTATGCATACATAGTACATGAGGCAGAATCGCCTTTCTATACTTCCACGGGTATCATTCCTCAACATTTCTTCGACAACTGATCCATAGCTTAAAAACACACCAGGCCGCTCCATTACTTGTGCTTCGTAGCAAAAGACTCTCTCGTGTTGACTCTGTCAATATCGTACGGGTTTCCATCGTAGGACTTCCGGCGTGTCGAGGCCAGGCTCATCGTCCGTCGTGTGTGATGCGTGCTCTGGCGGTGCATGGATGAGCGATCGTCTGAAGATGACGCATCCGAGTCGACAGTATCGCTCGCCACAGTTTCTTGTCCACCGCTAACTTCCGGCTCCTTGTCTGAAGACGACGTATCCTCTTCCCGCAACCGCGCCATGAAAGCCTCCGATTGTGCGGCAAACTTGCAGCGCGCGCGGATAGCCGGACCATACTTGTAAAACAAGAACGGGAACGGAACACAAGCGAGAGCTAGGAACGCGGGAATCGATGACGCCCAGTTCGTGCCGAGATCTTTGTACATGTACGTCGTGAATAGAGGGAATGCAGCGCCGAAGCAACTACGGATAACAGAGTTGGCAGCGAGCACACTCGCCGCGAAGATGGTATAAGCGTCGATGAGATAGTTCATGACGCTCAAGAACAGCAAAACCATTCCGAATCCGAACGGGACGCCGGCGGCGATGCTTACCATCCAGTGGATGTCGGCATTGTTGGTCCAAGCAAACCAAAACAGACCGATGGGAATCGCCACGCCTCCGACCATGGCTGATGGGAGACGTGTTTCCGGAGGAGCGAATCCGCCGTTCCTCTCTTGCACTCGCTTGTACCGGCCGTTCTCGGGTAGTGTGTAAATAATGGCGAAAACCATACCGACCATGATGCCAAGGAAGGCAAGTCCACCGATTCCCTGCGACCATCCTCGTTCTTGTTGATAAACAATAGGGAAAGCCGCGAATAGCATGTATAGAGTTCCGTAAATGATGGCCATGTAAAGCGACAAGAGCAAGACAATGGGCTCACGGAACAGCAGGATCCAGGGCCTCGATAGGGCCGTCTTGAACGACTCTGCCAGACTGATCTTGCCTTGCTCGTGTTCAATCTTGCTGACGTAGACCTTGCCAGTCATCTTGGAAAGCTTCGCAGCTCGCTGCCGAAGCAGATACGGCGCATAGGTCTCGGGAACAAGGGCCGCACCCAGAAGCCAAAGGGTTCCAGAGAATGCAGCCAAGAAACCCATGACCCATCGCCAGCCCGCCGCGGCCCCGAGGAATCCACCGATGATGGGCCCCAAAACAGGTCCGAGGAACGGCGCGGCAGCAAACAACGCCATCGCCAAGCCTCTGTCGGCGGCCGGGAACATGTCGGCGATGACACCGCCCGAGTTGGCGAGTGGAGATGAGCCAAAGGCACCGGCGAAGAAGCGGAGGACGATGAGGGTCGTGGCCGAATTGGCGCCGGCGCAACCGGCGTTGAATGCCGTCAGGATGGCATAGGTGCCGAAGAAGAGCGACTGGCGTCCAAAGAGTTCACTGAGCGGTGCCCAGAGTAACGGTCCAATGGCGAATCCAAGCACGAATAGGGAGACGCCCAACGTCGCGACTTCTTGGGAGATGCCGAACTCAATGATAATTTGGCGTATACCGCCCGTGTAGGCAGATGATAGCAGAGCCACTGCTAATGTAGTCAACGACACCATGAATGTGATGAACCATTTTGTCGCTTTGCTAAACAGCATTGGGTTCCTGGGATCGTTCGGAATCCATTGCACCAGGAACGGATCTGCTTCTGTGCCGGACCCAGGATATCGATAGTCGGCTACTTCCTGTGTTATCCCTGCTTGATCGGTGACTATGCGCCAGTATGGTATTTTCGTGTGGACGGGATGCTCGCCAACATCGTTGGCTGCCTTTTCTTGCGCCATCGCGAGCTCGAAATGGTGATGGACGCGTCTAAGAAACTTGTGGGTACAGGCCAGAAGGAAAAGTCGAGAGAAGAGAAGCAAAAAGGTCGAGCCAAGTAAGAGCGGAGGACGGTTATGCCAATGGAACGGGTGCCAAGAGCAAACGGCGAGGGGGACAAGGGGGGGAATAAGCCGGGGACGAATTGTATTTGTAGAGTGACCGGGGAGGAAGAAAAACACACACAACCACCAGCAGCGGCAATGACGAAATATACAGGATCACAGGGTCCGAAATAAAACGGCTTACGGGCGGGAATGGGGACCGAATGGTGCTGAATCCCGTTTTACCGTGCCCACTACACGCGCCGCTCCGGGTGGCTTCGCCTGTCGGATCGATCTTTTGTCTGCATTGCATACGCATATACGGTGCACATCTTCCAGATCTAGTGCTCACGATCCCGTAGTTGCCGAGACGAACACCCGGGTCGCGATGTTTCTACTCTGGATAGCTCCAGCCCAGTGCACTGGATCAGTGAATAAGACCCCCCGGATGTGCGTGGCGCTGCAGGTATGGTGCTTTGAAATCGTGGTGACGACAGAGATGTTGTGTTGGTGCGCCCTTCTTTGTGTCTTTGCCGTTGCTGGTAGGACAACCCGGCTCCGACTAGGCTTAACTCCGTCCTCTAGCGTGTAGAGGTGTGGTCCGGCAGCATAGCTTCCCGCTGTGTGTTCATAAAGTTATGCAAATTCGGCCCCCGAAAGACGCTTCAGGTTGTCTCTCTCCTTCTCAAATACATGTAACCATCCCTGAACTTCTCATACTCATTCCGTTGAGGTGGTGATGGGAGCCTGATGTTATATTATCCCCTTCGTGTTTCGGAAGGACCCTAAAATAGATCAGATTGGGACCTTGAGATTTACGAGATGATACACGGTTACATGCCTCCAGGTGGCAAGGTAGCTTGGCGTTGGCAATCTTCATCCAAGTGTCGTCTATTGTTCTTAACTCTAACACCACAGACCACCAAAGCACAACATGAAATCGGAAAGATGTGACTGTCTGGCGTTGGTGGGAGGAAGTTCATCTGAGTAATTCACTCTGTCAGACTTGTCATTGAAATTGATGGACATTTCTTTTTAGAGTTTTCCCCGCGGATGCTACATATGCCAAACCCTCTGCGGCTTGCGGGGACAGCCCGGTTACCATAGTTCTGGAACATCGAATATCGAACATGAACTCCGTCTGTGTATTCAACTGTCGGAATCTTCCAGCTGCATATGTTTTTACCGAATTCTCTTTCAGATCCGTATCGCATCGGAGCAAGTTTGTGGAAGGAGGAACTCTGGAATGCGCTGTCGAGATCTGGTTGCTCATCCCGTATTACCTACCTAGGCTGTCTTGATGCACGAATAAGGCCAGACTGAGCCGGTGCGACTCAACGAGTCATGGACCGCCAAATTCATAAATGTGATTTAGACCCGCTTTTCCGGAACGGCCTGCCTCCGGCATGTCTGCATAACTCACGGGCTGTTATTCGGAGTCGGGACGGGTTTAGGATATCCTAACGCCAGAAGGCTCCCATGAGGTGCAGTAGTGATTCAACGCTAGGCAAGGATGTCAGATCTTTCAAATTTCAATGATTGCATTTCCTTAGGCGTTGGATATTCATTGATTTTCTAGTGCATGCGACACGTACTTGCTTTTGTGAGATTGCAACTTCGCTTCTAGAAGCCATGCCCACCTTGCTGAGAAGTCCCATACCTAAGGTAAGTTAAGTACGGATACTAATTAGTATGTTTACGTGTACATTACCTATGCTCAGGTCACATTCAGCAAAGTTCAGTCACCTTGTCCAATCCACTTTCTGCTTCATTCCAAACGTTTAAGTTTCATTTTCAAGCCGATGGGAGCAGACTATCTCGAAGTATAACCTCCATCAACCATCAGCGCAGACCCAGTCACAAACGAACTCCTGCCACCAGCCAAGTACAAGACACCATCGGCAATCTCCTTTGGACTTCCCATCCGTTGCATCGGCACCGCGGTCGAGACTCTCTCCTCCATCGCCTTCAACACCTCGGGGTTCTTGGTCGTCATTGGTGTCTCTGTATATCCAGGGCAGATGGCATTGATGCGCAAGCCCTGGTTGGCATAATCCTCGGATGCAGTGCGCGTCAACCCGATGACGGCATGCTTCGTCGTCGTGTACGCCGTAGAGAGTGTGATGCCCACAACACCCTGGATAGAGCCAAAGTTGACAATGGACCCCTTTTGCAAAGGTCTGCCGTCAATTGTTGACAAAATCGGCTCTTGCTTCAGCATAATCTGTGCCGCTGCCCTCAGCACGTAAAACGTTCCGTTGATGTTCACATCGAGAACCCGCTGCCAGTCTTCCGTCTTGGCGAACGCGGCGCCGCCCTTGTGCTTGACGGCGATGCCGGCGGCGTTGACAACATAGTCCAGCCTGCCAAACTTGGCTGCTGCTTCATTGACGACCTTGATGACTTCCTCCTCGTTGGCGATGTTGATGGGGTAGGTGAGCAACTCAATCTTGCGGTCTTTTCCGAACTCGGCTTCGATTTCCTCTTTGACTGTCTTGAGCGCATCTGCGTTGAGATCTAGTAATGCGATACCCGCGGACCCTTCTTGGGCGAAACCGCGAGCACATGCTCTGCCGATGCCAGAGGCTGCGCCTGTAACCAGAGCAAAGCCGGGGACGTCCATGTTATGTGATTGATGAGGTTTGGAGGAGGAGTAATTGATCAAAAGTTTAGTAGTTGTGGTTGAGGAAGCTCAAGGTAATTAATATCATGCAACTTGTCTATGATGATGTGCTCACAGTTCGTTGATGGCATCATCAATAAGTAGTCCATCATCGCGATGTTGCGCATTCCGGTGTTCTTGGGTATCGGGCGTGGCTTTCCATTGACGCTCAGGTAGGACTTTCCCCATTTGATTCGGGTGTGGCTTGACTCCACCTACGGCGACCAACTCCCCCACCCGGTGCGCGGCGTCTGAGGGGTCATCCCGAGAAGCCGCGCTGGCCGATCATCTTGTGCGTCAGCTGCTCTTATCAAAAGACTAAATGTGACACTTCTTTATGGGCCAAGCCTTTGGCTGCTGGCGGGGTTGAAGAAAGATAGAGACGTGTTTTACCCCGCGGCGATAGTCAGATCAGCATTTGGCCGCATGCGCCCTATCAACAGGTCCTTGGTGTTAGTGTAGGGACCCGATGTCGGACATCACGCATACCGTGTTCCGCGCCGATGTTAGTCAACGAATGCCCAAACCCAACATTTCGATTGATCCAAGTCATGCTGCCTCTATGGCTAATGTTGACTAAGTACGTTTGACAAGGTAGTTGATACCACATGGGTGAGGTCACAGCCTTCGTCCTAGCGGCACCACGTTGTGAGGATAGGCTTCTCCTAGTTTGCACGTGACTAAAGGTTTTTTGCATCCGATTGAAACACATTGTAGCAATCATTCTATTTCGATTAGAAATCTATGTCTAGACCATATGTTTCTTCATGTTCCATCTTGGTCGGGCCCTTCTGGGAACGGCTGAGCTGTGTGCGCTATGCTTAATCTGAGCTCAATCAGCGAGCATATTTCATCGTCTTCAGACTAGCATGCAAGCTTGGTCGAGACTGTTCCAAGACATTAGAATTCACACTAGAGTAAGAGACAAAAGATGGAGTCGAGTCTTACAACTTCAACGGTATATTACTTGCATTCGAGGCTTTTGGCGGAAGTAAATGCGAACTGAATTTTGGAATTGGCATTGCGAATCTGAAATCTACAACTTAACACCCTTCGCCTGCCTTGCAAATGTAAGCCCCTGGTAACCAGACTCTTTAACCTCCCTACACCGTCTCTGGAACTCCTGCGCAGATCCACCATATCTAACAACGCTTCTAACCTGTTTGCCCTTAATGTTCGTGTTGACACCCGTCATCCAACTGTCAACCTCGTTGACAAGTGACCCCTTGCTGCACTCAAACACATGCTCTGTCCAGCCGTCCGCAGCCTCCTTTGTTGCCTCGGCATACGTGTATCCCTTATCACGGCAAAACTTCAACAAATCCACAACAACCTGTACGGCATGCTCAATGTTTCTTGTCGCGTTGCCAAACGGCTGATGCGGGCCGAGGACCATAAACATGTTGGGCATAGAGGGCACCGTCATGCCGAGGAATGTGTAAGGTCTGTTGTCAACCCAGACGGCTCGTTCACCCTTTGGCGTCCCGCTCGGCGCAATCAGTGGCCGTCCATCTTTACCTTGCCACTCGATTGCGCTAAAGGAGCCCGTAATGGCATCGAAACCAGTGGCGTAGATCAGGATGTCCAGCTCGTGCTCCTTGCCGTCGGATGTGATGATGCGGTCAGACTTCACCTCAGAAACCGGGGCCTTCTTGAGGTCAACGAGGTGCACGTTGTCTTGGTTGAAGGCCTCGAAGTAGCCGCTCTCCAATGGCACACGACGGGTACCAAAACCGTGCGTCTTGGGGATCAGAGACTCGGCCACCTCCGGATCGTGTACTCTTCCCCTAATCTTGTCTGCGATGAAGTTGGAATACAGCTCATTGGCTTGGCGATCCGTGTACGTGTCGCTAAAGAGACCCTGCCACTTTCCAAAGCCCGGCTCGTTGTACAGCTTCTCCCAAAGGGCGAGGCGCTCTTCTGCCGTAACCTCCATGGACTTGCGTGGGTCCGCCATGTGCATGAAACCTGAGGGTGTGGAGCGGCAGATGCCGAAAATGTTGTCATAGTCTTTCTTGAGCTCTTCCATCTTCTCTGGCGAAATCTCGTAGTTGCGCAAGGGGACGGTCCATGTTGCTGTTCTTTGGAATACGCTGATGGACTTGATGCTTGGCTCTTTTGACAGTGCGGTGATAGTCTGGATGCCGGTGGCACCAGTCCCGACAACGCCGATACGCTTGCCAGCAAAGTCGCGGGCAAGGTTCAAGTCTGTCGGCCACCGCGATGTGTGGAAAGACGTGCCCTTGAAATTCTCAATGCCGGGGATAGCTGGTAGTGATGGTGTCGAAAGGAAGCCGATACAGCTGAGGAAGAAAGTGGTGATGTATTGGTTGCCGTCCTGATCGACAAATGTCCAGTTATGGGCATCGTCGTCCCAGCGAGCTGATTTTACCGTGGTGTTGAACTGAATATGTTTGTAGAGGTCGTTCCTCTCTGCGAAACGCTTGATATACTTGTGTGTCTCGGGCTGGGGGGAGAAGGCCTCCTTCCAGTGCCATTCCTCCAAGAGACCCTTGTCAAAGGAGTAGCTGTAGGACACGGACTCGCAGTCGAACCGGCATCCGGGGTAGCGATTCCAGAACCACGTTCCACCGACGTCTGCACCGTTGTCGAGGACCTTTACCCTGCAATCGGGCATTTGCTCCCGGATGTGGTGCAGACTAGCAAGGCCGGATAGGCCTGAGCCAATGATGAGAACATCATAGGCCTCTTTCACAGGGGTCGGGATAGAGCCCATGATTTTCGGGGTGGGTTGAAGAAACGGACTGAAAAGAATCAAGTTTGGTTTGGGGATTTGTCTGTACTAATCAAGTCTTGATAGGAATGCTTGATGAAATGCTTTTTATGCCACAACAAGATCTTATTCTTTGAAGTCTGTGAGATATCTAAATAGCCAACGAGTCGTCCTTGACATAAGGCATTTCCCTTAGCAAATAGAATTCCGCTGAGAAAGTATCTGCACAACTTTCCCGTCCCATCTATCACAGCATTATCCGCCCAACTTGTTCACGTCAAACATCAGCCGATCCTATGTGGGGCTTATCTGAGGTGGCGGCCCCGAATCGGGGATGACTTGCCAACTCTGGATTTGGGTGGTGTTGACCAAAGTTCGCCTATCGGGCCCCTCCCCCGCATCGATCAAGTCACAGGCTAACTCCAAGGGGAACCCTTCCCTTAAGAGACCCTAGTCAGACTATACAGCATTCTCAAGCATCCAAGAGCGTCGGATCATCGAGATGTCAAGCTGTCAGTCTGTCTATCTAAGGGTCATATGATGCAGTTGAGCGCTTTCCGAGTTGCCGCCGATAGGGCGTGTGAGCGCGGTACAGAGCAATCAATTTGTCACACTTCAACACTACGGAGTCGCAGCTGAAATTGGGGGTTATGATATTGTTTGCACATCAAGGATGTAATGTAAATTAGCATCCCATACCAAGACTGCGAATGTTCACGGGAGGCACACGGTTCAGTCGATTCAGATGAACACAACTTCGAGAAAGCACGGAGTCCATCATTAGAGCCCATTCATTGCATTATCAACCACAATAGTGCTTCAATTCGAATTGACGCATTTTCTACTGTGCCTACATCGTACTACATATACATCAACACCTGCAATTGACAATCACTGCCAAATCAGAGAAATCTTACGCCACCACGCATTCGAATTGCCTTGCTTCTCCTTCTCGGCCTCATCCATGGCCGTCCACATTTCCGCCTCTGCTTCTACCTCCCGCAAATTGGTAGACAAGTCAACATCTTCAGGAGCGTACAACCAGGGATCCTTTTTTCCAACCGTGAGCTTGTGTCCAAAGTATGTAACCAGGAAAAGCGGAATGCCGATATATGCTGTCAAGAAGCTGGATGCAGAGAATCTTCCGGGGTAGAACACCGTGAATCCATTGGCGAAGAGGAGGAAGCCGAATGCAATCATGGAGATCCA
Organism: Colletotrichum simmondsii; assembly: GCA_001563135.1. NCBI lineage: Eukaryota > Fungi > Ascomycota > Sordariomycetes > Glomerellales > Glomerellaceae > Colletotrichum > Colletotrichum simmondsii. The sequence goes on along the minus strand of JFBX01000049.1, from coordinate 158,141 downwards.
CGCTCCGTAGGGCTGACACCAGGACTGGTAAGGGACCTTGACGCCCTGTGCTTGGCAGGCCTTGCGGAAACGAAGGAAGATGAAGGCGCACAGCACCCAAGAGGTGTATCCAGCAGTGTTTGTCAGACTGACGAACCAGTTGAAGACCACGCCGGCATCTGAGGAGACGCTCAAATACGCGAGAAGAGTGAAGCAACTCGATGCAAGGACGGCGTAAATGGGAAGACCGTAGCTGTTGCAGCGTGTAAAGATTTTGGGTGCGTTGCCGGCAACCGCAAGAGAGTACAGAGATCTACTGGCCATGTAGAGGTACGAGTTTCCAGCACTCCAGGCGCTCGTGAGAATACCAGCGTTGACGACTGTGGGTAAACCATTGATCCCGGCGTTGCGGATTGCAATGACCCAGGGTGATGCGTTAGCATTACCAGCGCCGGACACAAGGCCCTCGGAGTTGGAGTTGCAGATGGCTCCAATCGCCAACGAGCCGAGGAGGTAGAAAATGATGAGTCTGTAGAAGAACCGTCGGCTGGCAATGGGCAGGTTTTTGCGCGGGTTTCGCATCTCGCCACCCATGACGATGATAAGCTCTGGGCTGAAGTAGAAGGAGAAGCCGGAAAACACCCAACCATAGAGGAAGGCAGTAAAGCGACCACCAGAGCCGGTGATGATGTACTCCTTAGTCGCACCTGGGTCAACCCAGTAGTAGAAACCCAGTCTTTCTCCGCTTGGCCCTCCACCAAGAATCAAGACCACTGAGAGGAGCAGAAGACCGATGAAGAGTATGATCTTCAGACTTGCAAACCAGAATTCAGTCTCTGCGTAAACAGCAACTGGTGATAGGTTGAGTCCGACGACGACAACAAGGAGGATCGTCAGCCAGACGGCATTGTGGACGTTGTTTGGCCAGTAGTTGATGATGACTGAACCGACTGTGATTTCGTAGGCGAGAATGATGCCAAAAGAGTACACGTAGAGCCAGCCGAGAGCGAATCCAAGGGATCGAGAAGTGTAGCGGTTGCAGTAGTACGACATGGAACTACCCGAGATGGGGAGGAATGTGCCTACTTCCATCACAGCCGTGACTATGCCGTAGACGAGAAGAGAAGTGAGGGCATAGGCCAGGAAGAGAAACGCCGGTCCGCCAGCAGCTAGGACCTGGCCGGATCCTACGAAGAGACCAGTTCCAATGCTGCCACCAATGGCAATCATCTGGGCGTGTCGCGACTTGACATTTCGCTTCGTGCCACCCTGGGCGACGAGATGAGTCTCGCCATAGGTATTGCTCTCGAGTCGGCCGAGGTCTGAGTCATGCGTTTTGCCATCGTTGGCAGTGTCCGCGTAAATGCCCTCCTTCGAAAAGGGGGTTGCCGTGTCGTTGTCTAGAGCCATTGTAGACTGAGTCGACGAAGGGGATTCGGTAAGGTTGATTCAATTATGCATTCGAGGCAACTGAAAGAGGTGTTTGGTTGTAGAACCAGGCAAGGTAGTTGAGTGCAGAGTCTCTTTCAACTTAAGTTGACTCTTGTATTGAATGAGGGCATTCTCTTGTCTTTTAAACTACACATTACGACCACGTACACCGAATCCTGTTCCGGGGTCCTTAAGGTGAACCTTGTCTGGGCTGACAAGGGAGTCCAGCACCGATACCACTTAGTGCCGGCTCAGCTCGTTGTACTTTGGGCAGAAGATATTGCAAGTCTTGGAAAAGCATGGATGGAGATAAGTTCCAGCCGTCCCTGTTCCTAGCCCATCCGGGGGCATTAGGCGACTTGGCGAAGATACCAAGTGTGGTGTTCTCGAGTCAGATAGGAAAGCTTTCCCAGCTATCAGACGCCAAAACATGTACCCCAGGTTTACTATGGGGTCACCGGGTCGTTCGCTATTCCCCCCGCTCTTATCAAAGGCCCCGCTCCAACGGAGGCGCTAAAGCCGCGTTATGCTTTCTGTTGCGCCCTATTCGTATCTCTCCGCGGACATCAATCCCGTCGTGTTGGTACAACCCTTGGCTAAATATGTTGCCCTCAGCCCCTTGATATAACTTTCCATATCCATTTGCGGAGTCCAGAGTATCAGCAGTTGATATCGCAAACGTTCAACGTGCGCCAAACCTTCGTGACGTCCTCCCATAAACCAAACAGGAAGTGGAATCCCGAGCCAACTCTGGCTCACCCGGAATGGCCGATGCCAACAAACCCCGACTATCTTTGCCCAAGGATGCGGACGCCCGGCGCAGTCGGTCCTTTGGCGGATGTGGAACTGTACGTCATCCCACCCATCACGCTGGTGAACCTGTGAAGCCTGGATAGACCGTAGACTGTAATCAGGGCGCTGACTTGCTTCAGTGTCGAAACCGCCGGATGAAGTGTGATGAGGGCCGGCCGACATGCTCCATGTGCAGGGCCTCAAACCTCACATGCAGCGGCTATGAGAAGAATATCTTTTTCGACTTTGAGGAGATTCCGAGCGTCGGAATGGCGCGCTTTCGGAGACCCTTGTTGACGGAATCCGAACGCGAGTCAATGAGTGATGAACTCGTCTCCAGCATTCCGCCGGCGTTGACTCTTTGGCACATTGCTCAAATCGAGGATGAATGCGAGAGGACACCACTGTCTCAAAGCGTCCAAATCAGTCGAGGTCCTTTCGGGGCATTCAGAGTACATCGACTCTCGATGGGATCTTCAAAGGCAGCGCCCGAATCAAGTCCAGAGTCAAATAATCCCACAGTCGGCAGCCCTCCAAAGGCTGCAAAGGAGATCGGGGAGGACAGTCCTGAGGAGGTAGACGAAGAGCTCATGAATCTACCAGACGGTTCTCCGGCTCAAGAAACGACGCCCTTACTTGGGCCTGCTCTTGCCTGCTTGGACCATCGTCCATTGAGCCCTCTTACTGAATGGTGGAACACGAACGAATGGTGGAATATGGGTGATCTCCCAGACGCGAGCAATTGGTGGGACACGCCTGTGGAACTAGATCGCGTACGCGATATATCCGATAATGTCTCTTTCTCCGGCATGGAACAATATCCGAGGGTACCAATCCATGTCGCCTCTCAGGATGTTCAAGTATGCATACCCAGCATGTTTGCAGACACTCAGTCTCAGCAGCTGTCAACGCCAGATAACTGCTCTATTGCCCCCATAATCGACTACGCCGTTCCTCACGATGCGGTCTTCCTCCTGAGACACTACTCTACAACGGTCCTCCGAGGCTTCACGCCCTTCCGCCACAGCAAAACGCCATGGCATATCCTATTCATACCATACGTCAAAAGTTGTCTAGCAGCACTGACACTCGGAGACGACATGGACCACGCCAGCCTAACAGCATTCTATGGCACGCTCGCCATCAGCGCCTCCAGCCTCGGTGGCATCTCCAACTCGCGCAAGTGGTCCGAACAGGCAAACAACTACAAGCAGCGCGCTCGCCACCACGTCCGGCTCATGCTACAGACAGCCTACGATGTTCCCAAGAAGGCAAAGTACAAATCGATACTGATTGCTTTTCTGACAATGGTACAAATCTCGAGCGTCTCCGGCAGCCGTGATCAAGTGGAGTGCTACCTTCTAGAGGCGGAAAAGTTCATACGCGTCAAGGGGCTCAACAGGAAAAAGTCGCGCAAGGTCCGATTGCTGCATCACTGCTACGCGTTCGAGCGGGTCTTGCACGAGACCACGTTTCCGGGGAGTACCCAGTCTCCTCACCGTCTTCACGTGCGCAAGGTTATTGAGACCAGCAACGCGAGTGCCTATAGTATAGACAGCCTGTCGTTTCAGCTGGCGAGCTGGAGCAACCTCGACCAAGAAATGCTCAAGGTCAAGGGGCGGGAAGAGGGGGAGAACGATCTCCATCTCCAGGTCCCGGGTGTTTGGCTCGCAACACTCTATCCGGAAATCTTTGGTATCCCAGAGATCTACATTTTCCTCCTTTCGCTCGTTATCCGGCTGGCTCGGTCAAAAGAAGACCCAGAGTACTCGAGTCCCGCAGGTCTCAAAGAGTTCATGTTCCGCGCCAAGGCAGTCGAGAGGCGTATCCACCAACTCAGACGGCAGCCCGGGTACGTGATAGCAGACTTGCCCACCTCGGACCCGGAGACGCAGCACTGCCAGCAATTTCTAGATAACCTCTCCCAGGCCATGCTGCTTGCCTTGACCATATTCTTTTATCGGAGAGTGTACGACGTGGAGGCGGACATGTTGCAGGATAAGGTCGTCGGTGTTCGGGATTGCTTGCTGCGGTTCGAGGCAACCGAGTCTGAGATGGGGTACGGGTCGGCCAGGCTGGTGTGGCCTGCGGTGATTGCGGCTAGCGAGGCGGATGACCCAGAGGTTCGGGAATCGTTTGCACAGTTTTTCAGGGACTGGGCGCGTCGGAGCGGTCTTCGTATCTTCAGCGATTCTCTCGCGGATGTCGAGAGACGGTGGGCCGAGAAGGAATGTGTAGATAGCGGCGGCGCCACCGAGGCCATCTTGATATCGTAAAATGCATATTACTGGCTGTCCTGCATCTTCCGGTTTCAAATCCAGAGTGATATTGTGTGTAAGTAGGTTGCAGTCTTGCAGATGATGGAGGGTATGTGACTGGATTTGCTGTCGAGCAGATAATGTTCGACTTGCCCCTTTTGGTGGGGTCTTTGCCACTTCTGCAAGGGGATAACTTTCCTATTCTGCGCGTGCATCTCCCGTGTAAGTCCACCCCCAGAGACCCCGCGCTTCTTCAACAGAAACGATTTCCGCTCGGTTACTTGCCTACGGAGTTTGACTGTCATTATGTGGCGGACCGGTACCTCTACTTAATCAGAGGCACAAAGGGGGGCGTCAGGCATAGTTGTTCATAGAGACCAGCTTCTCACAATCGTACCCTGGCACACGTTTACCTCCTGCAAACACCAAGTCCGACCACACCATGTCTTCATTCCAAGGCAAAATTGTAAGTCGGGCAAACTACCCACTTCCTTGAATAGCATGCTCATGTAACCCTCGGGTAGATCGCTATCACCGGCGCCGGCTCCGGCATGGGCCTGTCCACGGCTCAGCTCTTAGCCTCTCGCGGCGCTAAGCTGTCATTGGCCGACATCAACGAGGACTCTCTCAAGGAGGCAATCTCGTCTCTCGAAGATAGTGCAAGCCACATGTACGAAGTTGTTGATGTAAGGAAAGGTGATGTCGTCAACACCTGGATTCAAAATACGGTGAAAAAGTTTGGCAAGCTAGACGGTGCTGTCAATATGGCTGGCGTCATTACCCATGCCACACCTGTTGCAGAGCTTACAGACAAGGACTGGGATTTTGTCTTTGAAGTCAATGCCAAAGGTGTCTTCAACTGCCTGAGGTCACAACTAGGAGCGATATCTGACGGAGGCAGCATCGTAAGTTTCTTCTCTATATCCGACTTCTGGACCGGATGTCAGGCCGTTCGAGCTACAGCCTTTGGCTACAAGTATTTCAGAGGCTGATAGGATGCTTTTCCATTGCAGGTATCTGCAGCGAGTGTGTTTGGTCAATTTGGAGCTCCTGGCAACGCCGCGTATTGCGCCAGCAAGGCAGCCGTGATTGGGTTATCAAGAACAGCAGCTAAGGAAAACCAAAACATTCGCGTGAATTGCGTATCACCTGGTAAGTCGCTCCTTCCCTGCTCCCCCCCCCCCCCCCTTTACGAAATCATCTGCTTCAAAAGAATTCACAAACTGGCGATAGTACAGAACCAAGCTAATGATGTTCTACAGGCTCTGTCAACACGCCATTGTCTCGTGGAGAAAATCCAGAAGATGTGAAGCGCGGTTTACAGGTGACCGCACAGAAGAGAAGAGCAGAGCCTATCGAAATTGCACGCGTGATCGCGTTTCTTCTTAGTGACGAGGCCTCTTTTGTTACAGGAGCCGTATACAATGTTGATGGCGGTTGGGTATGCTAAGTATTGTGCGGGCCTTCTCTTCGGCTCGATTTCTGAATGAGACTTATGCTTCTCTTCAACGAATTGTAAACTTTCTGCATAATACAACGCGCAGCCATACGACATGAGAATAAAACTTTGAAGGCTCATATATATCTAAGTTCATTGACGCGCCAATGTCTTCACCTGAATATGTGTGTTCTCAACGAACAAAAACACCCGCGTAGCTCTTTTTTCTGTAGATCTGGAGAAGCATCAATCTGGCCAAAAGACTCTCTTTTCATCGGAGCATGTGAAATCTGATATCTCTTGGACGTGCTTCACAACGTCATGTGTGGGGGACTTTTTGGCTTCTCGTCAGTATGGACTGAGAGTCGTCGAAGCTTGACGTCAGAAAGCAAGTTATCGGCTTGTGATATGGCTTTAAAGTTGGCCTCCCGATGATGCATGCTGCAGGAACGGGTTAAGCACCTTGCTAGAAACTGCAACTGAACAGATAGGCAATCAGGAATTGTCGATCTCATTTCACAGTGCCGTCCTTGACATTCGCTGGTGAACTCCGCCTCAAGTCCTGTGTGGTAGTCATGCAGTTCAAAGACTCATCACATAGTAGGGTAAATCAAAATCGTAGCTGAAGAGTAATCCTGCTTTTGAGCAGTCTTGAAGGCCTCTCGAATAAGCTATCGACAGAAACAAAAGCGCCTGTCTTTGAAACACTCGATTAATACGTCATTTGTCTGGTGGAGTCAAGATAACACCTGAAACTGGAACCATCGAACTCTCTCGAGAATGCGAATTCTTCTTACATATGATGCCAGAGAGGAATGAATGAGTAAAGACGGACTTCTATCACAACAGATTGAAGGGGGGATACCGATCCACCTCGCATGAAGCCCCCTCTGTTGGACCTCGGTCAGACACAGGACCGTTGTCCAGACCATTCCAGTGCGAACAACGGCAATAGTCTAGCCTCCCAATTTCCCATCAGGGCGGATACTAAAGTTTCAGATCATGGTAAGACTATTAGAAAATACCACAAATCCCGTTGATGCGCCAACTCGGCCCGCATACGGATCGCCCGGCGCGGCTACCTCTGAACTCATCGATTGTCACATCAGACAGTCTGACAAGTGATGGACAGACTTCAGATCGGCTGGCTCCGCTGTCAAGCCCATACCCTTGGCATCACGTTTTTGCCCGATGAGTCGCGAGACAAAAAAAAAAGTTGAGACAGATTTCGCAAAGTTTACACAATAGGGGATAGCTCCAGTTCATCTGGTCATCCATGTCTACCCAGTCGACTTGCATTGCAGAAACCTGGCGTGCGCCTCCCCTCCTCCACCCCCAGACAACCCACCTGTTGTGCTTACATACCCCCCAAGTACCGGCCGGTTTGCGCATGCAGGCTGCACGACTCCAACGGTCGCTCAGCTTGGCTATTTCTCTTGGCCCTCGATGGGCAAACCAATAAGAACCTACCATTGACTTGAGTCGTCTACTTTGCAACTCTGGCTATGCTGCACTCAATCTGACTCCCCATGTATGCGTCGCCCGAAGCGACCTAGTCCGGCCTCTCAGAGCCGAGGCATCCAACGTTGTCACCAAGTGAGGCGTTGCGGGGTGCTGCGGGGGGCACTTCGAGATTGCAGCTCTCTACCGGCTTGGGTCAGTGTGTCTTGTTACGCCAGAGCTTGGATCGTGCATAACCAAGAGAACCCTTTTAAGAAGAGTGGAGTAGTTTCTGCGACAGATTGGTAAAGTGGTAACCTCCTATCCATTGAGTCTCCAATAAGGGCTCTCTGACTATACCAAGCGCGGAAACTCTTGGTAAAGGGGGACATGGCCGTTTCTTGTTGGACGAGACACATAGTCGAGTTGTGCTCACCAACAGACACATCCATAGGACCATAGTTCGATGGGGGCTAATTCGAGGGGCATCGTAAGCGGGCATATCCCCCCCTCCCCTCATTCCAACATCACCTCTATGGCCTCTCTACAAGTCATCCAAGTCTTGTCCCGAGGTTTCTTACAGCCTGCTGCAACCAAACAGACTCGCGGAGGTTCCTCCGAGCCATTCCCAATTCGATGTCCTGTCGCGAAATGGCAGCTCAGCCAGCTCTCACGTGGCATCGCTGTTCCTTGGAATTCTTGAACGCATCTAGCTTGACCGACTCCTGAACCTCTCCACGTTGGGGCCATGGCTTCGAGATTCAAGATGCGACTGGCGGATGAATCAAACGACCGTCACCGTCTCCACGATGTGATCATTCAACAAGCCCGGTTGGGGGAAAGGTCGCGCCGACTTCTGGATGTCCCTCACGAACAAGACCGGCTAGGCGTGTGAGTTGGAAGACATGGGTTGGGCACATTCTCTGGGCATCGAAGATGCTCAATCTGTAGATGAAAGAATAGCAACCTCGAAACAGGATAAATAGTCGAACAAGATCCCACCGGAAGACTCTTGATATCTTCGTTTCATCAGACTCAAGCTCTCGCTCAGAACCTGAATCCTCCTCTCCTTCGCTCAAAGCCTAGCCAGCCCGCTCTCACTCGAAGAACCATTCAATACTTCCGGACTCCCCAAACCCGTTTCTCGAAACCTACATTCAAAATGAAGTTCTTCAGCATCCTCTCCCTCGCCGTCACCCTCGCCGCCGCGGCACCAGTCGAAGTCGTCGACACCGGCGTCGCTGACCTCCAGGTCCGCCAGACGGGAGCGACCAGCAACGAGCTCGAGTCCGGCAGCAGCTCCGCCTGCCCCAAGGTCATCTTCATCTTTGCCCGCGCCTCCACCGAGCCCGGCAACATGGTAAGCCGACCAAACTTCTTCCACATGAGGCAGGAAAAGGCCTTTCCCAAAAGCTAACCTCGATCGATAAACAGGGAATCAGCGCTGGCCCCATCGTCGGCGATGCCCTCAAGAGCCGCTACGGCTCGAGCCAAGTCTGGGTTCAGGGCGTCGGCGGACCGTACAGCGCCGACCTGGCCTCCAACTTCCTCCCCGAGGGAACCAGCACCGTCGCCATCAACGAGGCCAAGAGGCTCTTCACTTTGGCCAACACGAAGTGCCCCAACTCCGCCGTCGTAGCCGGCGGATACAGGTTGGTTTGACCTCAGAGATGCCCCACCTTTCGCCATTGCCCTTTGCTGACAAGGTACAATCAACAGCCAGGGAACCGCCGTCATGGCCTCGTCCATCTCGACTCTGAGCTCGACAATCCAGAACCAGATCAAGGGCGTCGTGTTGTTCGGCTACACCAAGAACCTCCAGAATCTCGGCCGCATCCCCAACTTCCCCTCGTCCAAGCTGTCCGTCTACTGCGACGTTGCGGATGCCGTCTGCTACGGTAAGCAAGCCTGCTTCCCAATCCTCAAAGACGTCAGAGAAGCCGCTAACACGTCTAGGCACGCTCTTCATTCTGCCCGCGCACTTCCTCTATCAGACTGACGCGGCTGTTGCCGCCCCTATCTTCTTGGCTGGTCGCATCGGTTAAGGAGCTCGAGGACGCAATCAGTTCCGGATCGACCGTGATTCGGATGCGGTGGGCTTTGGTCGAGAAGAATTATGATGAGAAACTGCTGACGCATCGATTCCTGTGAAGCACGGGACTCGCTTGCTGGAGACGGAGTCTGAAGCTGAGCAGCAGGATGGAATATGGAGGGCTCGGGTTGGATCGCTGGAGCATGATACTCACTCATTTGTTGTCGCTCATTTTGTTATTATTATCTTTCTTGCCACTCACTTAGTTTAGCTATTTCATGCTTCATGAACGCCCTGACGATGGACGAAATGCAAAGGATATTCTTATTGTTGCTAAATGGGTATCATTGAGTCATTACTTCAAAACAGATGCTATGCCATAGGCGTTGCGCCAAGTTTCATGCTTTCTTCGTCCTGGACCGAAGGAAGGCTGCGTGCCGTTGAGCGTGGTATTTTACGTCTGCCGGGTGCAGCGGGTTGTACACAATCCGGCAAATCTTACACTCCATAAAAGTAGGTTTCGACGAGAGATTGATGGTCGTCTGAACAGTCGGAACAGGCTTTGATCGAGAGGGAGGTTTCTTCGGCCGGGCCTGGTTTTCGATCTTCCCAGGGTCGGGAAGCTCGTTCAGTTTGTTTTTGTCGGCATCTTGCAGCTCTGGGGCGCCTCGTGCCCTCGTCCTGCGAGCGTGGTGTGGTTTTCGTCCAACAACAATACAACTTTTTTCATTCTCGTCCTTCTCACCCTCCAAAGGGTCCGACGAATGTGATAGTGGCGTGCTGTGTCGTAGCCTCAGACGACGGGGTTCCTTGATCTTTCTGAAAACGGGAGGCGAGGACGGCGGGGTGTTAACCAGCTTTTCCGAGTCGGACAAGGGGTCGGAGGCCTCAGTGGCCGAGCTTGATCGGCAGGGTTTGAAGTAGCTTAGGATCGAACTCTTGGGTATACTGCTTGATGGTGGCGCAGATTGAGCGGGAGGAAGCCGCGGAAGGTCTGGCGTCCGCGTTGCTGGTTCGATCTCGGGTTTGCGCTTCTTGAACAGGAGTGAGCCGACTTCTTCGTCAGTTGCGCGCGTACGTTTGCTGTAGGTTTTGAGGGTTCGTCTGCAAGACGTCAGTTTGTGTTCCTATCGACACTCGCAGCAGGTACCATACCTCTTGTTGGCTGTTGTTGTTGTTGTGGAATCGGGTCCAGACCGCTGGCTGTGTTCTTTGGTGATTAGCGACATTATCGAAGATGCAAAGTCCGTGGAAACGCGAACCTTGTGTCTGCGATTTGATCCATGCCTTCAGCCAAGGCAGTAAAAGTAGTTGTCTGACAGAGAGGTGTGCCGAATGTCAGGCGCACGTAGATGGGTGTGGTGATACGCGACGCGCGCGCTCAGAGCTTCGCGCAGCAGAGAATTCGGCGTGATGATAGAAGCTGACTACGGTCGAAAAAAGGCGAGAAAGATAGAGGAGACAGGCCAAAAGACTAGGAAACGATTAAAAATTACAGCATCCGAGAGATAGGCCATCAAGGCCGAGGCTGAAGAGAGATGCAGAGGTAGTGATCAGGCCCAGACCGGGGGGGAGCATCCAGGCCGCACCCAAAGCGCGTCGCGCTAATTGACGTGCGGCGACGCGTCCAGTCGCGCACTCCAAAACTCCCCCCACGCCGTCACGTGTGTTAGATTGCTTTCTTGCCTTATGACGGAGCCTCTCGATACAGTACCACCCTAATTTGAGAAACATGGTCCTAGAATCCCGGGCACATGGTAATAACCTACAAAGGCCTTTATGGGGCATTCTCTGGCCTTACATGGGGATGTCGCAATAAGACGCACTACAACTGTTTGCCGGCACGTCTGAACGTCGCAAGTGGTGCTGCCAATGACCTTTGCATTTCCTAGATTCTGCTCCTTATGAAAGCCCCTTTAGTCTTCGCCGTATGCCTTCGTCTGTATCTTGCGATTTCGTACCAACAAGGGTAGTCGCTTCATCGGCTGGATCGCCCTTACTCTCCTTACCCAGCACCCACGACTGCATCACCTCTCTGATTTCTTCCGGTTCTTTCGTCTTGGACTTGGCCTCCCCTATTCTCCAAACATAGCCCGAGTACACGGCGACCTCTGCTATCAATACTAGAATGGCGCCTCCGAGCGTCAAGAATATTCGGGCAGTGACATTCCACCATCGAGCTGCTATCCAGATGGTGGCAGCGACACCAATGATGCTTATAAGAAAGTTGAGAATGACCATCATCTGCTTCTGCACGTCCCCAAGCGTCACTTCGTCATCGCCATTGTCTGCTTCGTTCATAGGGCGGTTTACTTCGGCAAAGGCGTGTGCTCGGGCAGCGGCGCTGGGAAACTGCTGGGAAAAGGCCTCCATCCGGGACGGTTGCTTCATCATTCGCTGGTATGTTCGTTCTTCTTCCTCGCGTCGCAGACGGGCCATCAGGGCTTTGTACTCGGCGGACTGTGAAGTTATGGTCAGCGACTCGGAGCAGACTAAGAGTTGGCCGTCTTGACGTACTGGTTCAGGCTTTGGAGGTGGCGGGGGTATGTAAACCCTGGCGCCTCGCAACAGTCCCTCCAAACTGAATCCCTCGATGCCTTCCGTCTTCAGACTTTTCCACAAATCCAATATCTGGCTGTGCGTGATGGGGTCTCCGATGACATAGTCGCCAAGGGTCGGCTCCTCGGCTTTGACTGTTGCTGCGGTCTTGCTGACAGTACCTGCCGTGGTTTCCTGCTCTGTGACCTCTGGTGTCGCCGCGATTCGCCGTCCGAATCTGACCTCAGCCAGCTTCTGTTGACCTTCGGCTACCGCGGGTGTTATCGTCAATCGTACCATGGCTGCTGATGTGATCGTGTAGCCTCTACGAGGTCATCTCGAAGCGATGTGCTCGTAATTTGGTGATACTTCAAGACATGCAGTGCCAACGAACAATTTGGTCAGACACGGTCGAATCGGGGTAATAATTCGGGCGTCGGGTCGTGCCTGCCACACTCGATGCAACGACAACGACCGAGGCAGCCACGGCAGCTCACTACGTAGCTCCTGCTCCGATGGAAGCTCAAGTTATGGACCGTTGAACCAATCAAAAGACCGGGGCCCCACCACTTTTCTCCAAAGATACGTATCCCCGGGGTCCGTTTTTCCCCCTGCCTTAGGTAAGGGGAGCACAGGAGCATCCGTACTCCGTACCACCAAAGAGAAAGACCGGATCTGCTGCACAGCTGCTGTGGCTTGAATTTCTCGCCGTGGGAGGGAAGGACAGAAAAAAAAAAGTCATCGCCTTGTACCATCTACCCGCCTTTAGCTGCCAATTGCCTCAACCACGAATCTTGAACACGGTCTACTTAATCCAGATGCTGTTGGACTCTTTCGCGATTCTTTTGACACTCTTTTGATACTCTTCAGACCACTACAGGAGCCATGCAGCTCCGTACGGGAGCAGCGGTGCTGCGCAGCACTTCGATAACGTCACGATCTATCCTCTCCTCCTCTTCCTCCCGATGTTCGCAATGCCGACGAATTACTCCCCTCGATGCGCGGATACCTCTCACCACTGCCCTCTACCACTCATCCTCGAGACGGTCTTCAGCATGGGGCGCCGCTGTGTCTGTTGCATCCAACATGGCTGCGAATGCCGTCAACCGCGTGATCCCCAAGGGTGACATGCACATCGACCCTCTGCGGACAGTGGCCAAGGAGATGAAGTTTTTGACGGGCAACATCCGGAAGCTCCTTGGTTCTGGCCACCCGTCTCTGGATCGCGCCGCCAAGTACTACACACAGGCAGAGGGCAAGCACATGCGTCCTCTCATCGTTTTGCTCATGTCGAGAGCCACCGCTCTATGCCCCAAGGGTCCCCGGCTCCAATCTGGTCAAGCCATTGGTAGCGTTGATACGGCGATATCTCCCCCGAACATCCTCGTCGACGTCAATCCGAGCTCGCCCTTGACAAGCGCCGCCCCCGAACCTGTCGAGACCGAATCTGACATCCTCCCGTCCCAGCGCCGTTTGGCCGAGATCACCGAGCTGATCCACACGGCATCCTTGCTCCACGACGATGTCATCGATCACTCCGTCGCGCGGCGCGGATCTCCTTCGGCGAACCTCGAGTTCGGCAACAAAATGGCTGTCTTGGCCGGCGACTTCCTGCTAGGCCGCGCATCTGTCGCCTTGGCCCGTCTGAGGAACGCCGAGGTCGTTGAGCTTCTCGCCACGGTCATTGCCAACCTGGTCGAGGGCGAGTTCATGCAGCTCAAGAATACTGAGCGGGATGAGCGTAAGCCAGTGTGGTCGGAGGAGGCGCTCACCTACTACTTGCAAAAGACCTACTTGAAGACGGCTAGCTTGATCTCAAAGTCATGCCGTGCCTCGGCAATTCTCGGCGGGTCTGACGCTGCTTCAGTCGAGGCAGCATACGCCTATGGTAAGAACCTAGGACTCGCATTCCAGCTGGTCGACGACATGCTCGACTACACGCGCAGCGAGAAGGAATTGGGTAAGCCGGCCGGCGCCGACCTTGAGCTTGGTCTCGCGACGGCCCCTCTACTATTTGCATGGAAGACAAATCCGGAATTGGGTGCTTTGGTAGGCAGAAAGTTCGAGCAGGAGGGTGACGTCGCCAGGGTAAGGATCCTCGCACACAGCAAAAGACTTTAAGATTCGGAGAACAATCTGACTAACACGGTTTCAGGCACGCGAGTTGGTTCTCCAGAGCGACGGTATTGAGCAGACGAGGGCACTGGCCCAGGATTATTCCGAGCGGGCCATTGCAGCCATCAGCGGTTTCCCCGAGAGTGAGGCCAAGGATGGTCTCATCGAAATGGCCATGAAGGCATTGAAGAGGACAAAATAAGCGACTGACGGCGCTGGCCGATCAGAAACCTGTACAAAAAAAAAACCAAAAATCCGGAGTGCACGCATTGTGGTAATGTGCGCTCAACACCACTGTACAACAGACCTTTGGGGCTCTTGACAGAGTACATGTAACGATATTATACATCTAGACGGCGCGGCGTGAGGCCAAGGGGGGAATATCATCGGGTTAGAAATGGCACAGGACTTGAGTGCAATACCACAGACAACTTCCCTTGTTTTTCGATTACGCAAACGGGATTCGGCATATGTGCGCAAGGGATGATTTGCTGAAGGGAAAGATGATAATCCTGTGCAGGACAGCCTGCTGAATGGAACGCCAACGACTCTCACCTGATTGGGGAAGATGGGAAACTTTTACTCGATCAGAATTCGGTGAGGTCTAGACGGCAGTCGTGACGACAGGGTTCAGAAGAGAGAAACCGGCGAGCTCCGTGGAGAAGCGGTTTCCATTACGTTGCTGGATCGCTTCTAGATGCTCCCTTCTAGACGCAGCGTGGTAGAAGACGGCACTGTGATGAGATGCATGCATGGATCGGTCAGGGACCTGCAAAGCTTACACGATAATAGTCAAGGCCCGATCCGATGCTCGCTGAACTCTGACGCAGCCTGCTTGTTCTGAGAAAGGCGACAACCTAGCGATTCATCTAGACTATCGTCCGAAGAACAAGATTCAAAAATCACAAACACGTCAAGCACGGTTCAAACAAACCATGTCACCATGTGTAGCTGCAATAGCCGCTGGACGTTCCGGAAACGAAGCATGGTTGTAGGGATAGGTTCCCGGAGGTTGGTAAACGGATGAATGGTGCGATCGGAAGAAAGGGAGCCGGCTGTCGGGGCCGGGATCGCTCATCCCAACAAATGAGACATTCCTCGGTTGGAGATGACTCGGTCGTCCAAGAACTCCACGGGGGGCGGCGGCTGTGTCACGACGGCGCCGGGTGTGTGGATCTCTTTTTCTTCCTTCTTTCATTCGTTGCCCATTATCGGTAGTCGGAATGAGTGACACAAAGCGGGCTTTTGTTACTGCCTTTATCGCGATGTCATCGAGTAATACCAAACTGCTAGCCAATGACAGATGAAGAATTTGGGTTGTCACCAAATTCAAATTGGTATCAACAGGCGCCATGGCCGGAAAATGTCTTTACGAGAGAGCAAAAAATCAAGAAACTAGAGTTCTCGGGACTCGCGAGGCGCATAACATTGGCGGGCCAGATGCCCCAAATCAGCGATGTTTTACTCGATCATTACTCGATCGAAACTCCCAAGTGAAGCTTAGACGACGCCTCGGGTGCAGCAGCGGCAGTGGAGCCCGAAGTACCTTAAGAAGGACCAAGGCAGGGGGGTTCAAGGCTTTGGGTCTGTCAGAAGGGCAAACCAGAGCCATATGAAAACCGAGAAAAATAAGCCTTCGATTTTCCCGAAAATGGCCGATGAAGAGTCAAGAACGGTGATGGGCTTTATTTGTATGTACTTTTTGTGGTGGATTGTCAGTGTCAAAGACTTACGGAGCAGAGGCATTTATTAAAGCAGCACATGCTTTTCCCTATTCGCTCAATCCGGGATGACTAAGGCGTTCTAGATCGGGAAACGGCTGTGTCCGACGACACGCCCAACCAATCAGCTGCGGCTGATAACGACAAGGGAAAACTTTCGATTTCTTTCAGGGTTCCCCGGGGTGCGTCGTTGAGATTATCGATAGGTAGGCGAAGGGTCCCTTCAGCAAAGTGGCCCCAGTGGGAAAAGGGTTTCGATAACGCACCCCACACGACAGACACGAACCCCAGTTGCAGAAAGCAGAGGCCGGCGGCACGGGGTTCAGTGGTCATTATTGGAGCGCAGGTTGAGCCTTGAGGTGAGCGGGCTTTGAGTCGACTTGAAGAAGGTCGATGATGGGGTAGAGAAGACACCCCGGCACCGGGGCCCGAAGGAGAAGGAGATGGCGGTGGGAGAGGGCTAAGCTACCTTACTATGTACTCTGAAGACTGAGTGACGAGGGTCTTTTCCTCGTTGGGATTGGCCCAGTGGCTGGTCCCTTGAACTCCCGTGTTCCCCCTTTGTCACATATTCTTCCTGTCATCTCAGAGAACGTTATCTTATCGGAGAGAAGAACTGGAAATGGAAGCCCAGAAGAACGAATGGAAGGGGACCCGTCCTAATCACGTCTGGACTTTCGGGGTGGGCCGTGGATCGAGCCACGAACGGCTTTCCTCTGAGTGAGATTCGGACGGGGGGAGCTGTTCTTCTTCTTTCTCCCCTTCTTCTTTTCTCTCTTCTTTTCTCTAGTCAACTTCTCCTTGAACTATCACCACATTGCCTTTCTTGGAACTCATAGTAATTCACACTACTACACAAGACCACTCACTTTTTGCTTGAGTGTTTATCTAGGTAGTCCTCACTAAGACCGCCCAAACATCTTACACACCTTCAAAGCCTTGAAAGCCACACCGGCCATATCTTATCTCTCTCATCACCCCGCCACCCCGCGATCAAGATAAGCTTCGCTCTTCTCCAGACGCAACAGCAAGCTATCCAAGAACGTCCACCGCGGGGAGAGCTCTTCAGATACCGCGGTATTTCCCTTATCGGATCTCCCCAAGCTTCCAAGATAAGCTTATCACAAACAACCCCTCCATCTCCCTTCATCATGACGGCCTCTCAAGACACCACCACACCCCTCGTGGTACTCGTTTCGACGCGGGCAGTCCTCACCTTTGAACAAGATACCCTCGTCCTCACGCCCGCAACGATAACAGTCTCGCCCGCCACCGGCAAGATCGTCAACATCGTCCCCGCAGTCCTGCCAAAGACCTCTTTCCCTGCCTCCACTGAGTACATCAACTACGGCTCAAAGCTCCTATTGCCTGGTCTCGTAGATGCCCATGTCCACCTCAACGAGCCTGGCCGCACGGAATGGGAGGGATTCTGGACCGGTACGCGGGCCGCTGCCTCTGGCGGTGTGACGACCGTCATCGACATGCCTCTCAACGCTATCCCACCCACCACGACGGTGGCTGGCTTCAAGGAGAAGCTTGCTGCGAGTAAAGGACAGTGCTGGGTCGACGTTGGTTTCTATGGCGGTGTGATTCCCGGAAACGCTGATGATCTGCTGCCCCTCGTTGAGGCCGGTGTCAGAGGCTTCAAGGGGTTCTTGATCGAGTCTGGAGTGAGTAGTATTCCGCGCCGTCCCTGTGACCAAATGTAAGCTGACTATGTGGCCCCCAACTAGGTTGACGAATTCCCAGCAGTCTCATCGCAAGACGTGGCCCTCGCCATGGAGAAGCTCAACGGCACACCCACGACGCTCATGTTCCACGCCGAGATGATTCCTCCCATCTCCGACTCGGTCGGTGACGCGGTCCAACAGTCTGAGCCGCCGCTGGCTCCTACTGGCGAGCTCAACTCATACAAGACCTTCCTCGAATCCCGCCCGCCTTCATTCGAGACGTACGCCGTCGAGGAGATCCTGTCTCTGGCCCACCTCGCGCCGGACCTTCACCTCCACATCGTTCACCTCTCAGCCACACAGGCTATCCCCCTGCTCAAGAATGCCAGAGCAAAGGGCATTAACATCACGGCCGAGACGTGCTTCCACTACCTCGGCTTCGCATCAGAGGACATTGCCGACGGCGACACCCGCCACAAGTGCTGTCCTCCTATCCGTGAGCGATCCAACCGCGACGGCCTCTGGGAGGAACTCGTGGCAGAGGACTCGTGCATCAAGACCATCGTCTCGGACCACTCGCCGTGTACGCCGCAGCTGAAGCTCCTCCCGAGCCACCTTGAGACCCGCACCCCGCCCGAAAGCCACTCCCCCAACATGCACCACTCGGATTCCGGTATCGACATGACGATTCCTGGCGAGAGCATGGATAAGATCCTCGCGGAGAAGACACTAGAGGACGCGGCGGTCGCCGTGGCGGACGCAAGCTCGCGGGGCGACTTCTTCGCCGCGTGGGGCGGTATTTCATCCGTGGGTCTGGGTCTACCTATCGTCTACTCCGAGGCGGTAGCGCGCATCGCTGCTGAGGGTGAGGGTGCGGCGCCGTCGATTGTTGATATTGTGCGGTTGTGCAGTCAATCGACGGCGAAGCAAGTTGGTCTTTCGCACCGCAAGGGCGCACTCAAGGTCGGTATGGATGCTGATATCTGCGTGTTTGACGACGCGGACGCGTGGACTCTACGGTCTGGTGATATGCGGTGGAAGAACCGCTGCTCGCCGTGGGAGGGTCATGAGTTTGCTGGGCGGGTGAATGAGACGTGGGTAAGAGGCCGCAAGGTGTTTGAGTTTGGAGGCAAGAATCTTGGATTTGTTGGTGAGAGCCCCGTTGGTGAGGCTATTACGGAGAAGCGCACGGCGTAAATGAGCCGGGCGCTGGATGAGGAGAGAGGTTACATATGAAGAGTTGGATGAGAAAGTAAAAGAGAGAAAGATAGATCGTGACGAGAGCATTAGCCGGGTGATGATTTAATGAGGTCTGAATTAGGACAAATTGATAATGGAAAACAAAACCACTTCATGAACGTCAACTCATCATCACTACTTGTGATATAGAAAGGAACGAAATATGAAATTTTGAACTGGTTCTCAACTCCGAGGGCTGGGATGAATGTCATGTGCGCGTAGTGAGACATGATCCCAATCCCAGTTGGTGATTGGATAGGTCTGATAACATTGAGCAGTAGCGACTTGGTTCAGAAGTGACTTCGCTGCACAAGGTAGACACAAGGTAGCTTGCGAATGAAGAAATGCTATGTGAAAGTCGTTATGCTTCTTCAGTTTGCATGCTGTGTTACACTCCAGTCTTTGTTTTCAAAGGCAATGGAATGGAAGCTGAGAGAGAGCCGCGGGGTTGATGCTCCTCTAATGCGCCATACCTTTGATTGGTGATGATGTAAGGTAAGGTAACTTGAGTATCCAACTAAGAAGGTAAGTACTTAGGTCCCTACCTGCCTGAGCTGGCCCTCAAAGTACGAGGGTACCAAAGGCAGGAGACGGGGGCGGCCCAAGCTCCTGGTCAGTGGACCGTGTTCCTTCCTTCATCGCCATCCTACCGCAATTGTGGGTCCCACCTTCCACTCGCGTTTTTTTTACTTCGTCAACGGCACCTCGTACGCGACCTTATCTTGGCTGCGGAAGGCACCAACCTGGAAGGAGCAAGCACCTCCTCATAAGGTAGAGGGAAGCTCCCCAGCGCACTTTCCTTGCGACGACTCTTCTCGGCCCCTCTCGCCAGTCGTCGCTTCCCAATTGTTCTGCGTCCCCGCGCCGCCGGTCGCCCTGGTGGAAATTTCACCATGTTCAACTCCATCTCGAGAATCTTCAACCGATACACGCCCACCAAGAACTCTTCGCCTGGACCTACCAGACCAACCCGCGACGACAGCGAAGATCGGATATTCCCTTCAACTGCGCCGGCCGAGTACCCCGACGGAATTGACGATAGACTGTTGGGCAGAATGGCGGACGAGGACGAGACCGGTCTCGACGCATTTAACGATTATGTCGACCCGTTTTCTTCCATGGTCCCTTTCTCGACCCAAGCGAACGATGGAGGAGGTGCTGCGGATGCAACGTATCCCTCCGACGAGGACCATAGCGTGAAAAAACGAAAGTCCAAAAAGTCCAAGAAGGACAAGAAGGATCGCAGCAAGAAGGGCAAGAGCAAGGCGACAGACCCAGAACACTCGGATGCAGGCCCCTCATCTTCCATCTTGAGCGGCCAAATTGGACCTTCCAGCGACGCAATTGTGGCCGATGACGATATCACTTCTTCGCCTCAGCTGAAGAAAAAGCGCAAGCGCGAACCGGATGATCCCAGTGCTCTGGGTGCGTCGCACTCGTCGGATCGGAAAAAGAGGAAGAAGAAGAAGAAGACGCGTCGTTCTCTCGAAGATGTCGACATGGAGGACGCTGAGCCCGAGGATGTTGTGCCTGAGTCGCCCGAGGACACCAGCATCGCCCAACCTATCGTTCACAGCCCCGGCTCCGAGGCCGATCCCCTCGAGATCAAATACGAGTCACAGCAGTCGCAAGTCCTTGGTGTCCCCAGACCGTTCTTTACTCAACCTTCCGGCACACCTGTGTTGCCAAGTCCAGATGACAACGAGTCCGATGATGGCCAGAACGGACCGGCGTCTTCACCTAGTGTTGCAGCGCAGAGGCGCAGGAGCATGTCACGGGGATCTCAGATCTCCCTCCTGAGACAGAGCCTTGCCAAAGAGGCCGCTGCTCAACCGCACGATACGGCAAAGGCCGTGGAGTCTACGGACGACGGAATGGAGGAGGACGTGGCAACCGCCTCAGAGGAGGAGGAGGAGGGTTCGGCGGAGGCCGCTCAACGAACCTCGTCAATCGTCGAACCACCTGAAGGTGACACATTCGACCGGGACGGTGTTGATAGTGACCGAGACCTGGATATGGACGTAACTGCGAACCAGCCCTCTTCGCCGGGACCTCTCGTCGAGGATGACGAGGACGCACAGTCTGGGCACGGGTCCTTGGCCGATGGTCTCCCCCCGTCATCCCAAGCCCCGAGAGAAAGCCCGTTAAGTACACGCAGCGAAGACATGGAGGAAGAGGAGGAGGTCGTCCCAGCTCCTCAGCTGCCAATCAAAACTTTCCGCGATGCACTCCGAGGCTCAGCTAAGAAGCTCACTACTTATTCCAAGAAGGATGCAGCTGTTGAGAGGCCCGCCACGACGCCGCGAGCTGCTCGACGTCGCAATGCCCAGCCAGACGAAGAACAGCCCTTTGATGTTGGCAACTTGCCTAGTTCGGCTCAGAAGTCTACCCGCTCCACGGCGTCCAAGAAGCAGCGCTCTAAACCGGACTTCTTCGAAAAGTCAACATCAGTCCAAGAGACACCAGAGCGTCTCGAGGTGGCAGGGAGTGCGGCTCGTGAGATTCAAGAGGACGGCGAGGATCAGGAGCCCGAAACTGAAGAGGCCCCAGTCAAGAAGCCAGCATCGACCAAGACCGCAAAGCCTCAGATGAAGCTCAAGAAACCCAAACAGACAGCCGCCTCTCGCGCTCCCGCAACCGCCACTCCCAAGCCCGCAAAGGCGAAAACGCCAAAGAAGGCTGCACAACCCAAGGGAGCACCTCAGGGACCGCCCGAGTTCATCACCGGCCAATTCTCCCATGAAGAGATGCGCAAGCTCAGAGAAGTTGTCGAGAAATATCGAGAAGAGAACGACCTGTCACAAGAGGAGATGAACAATCTTATCCAGATGAAGCAGCGTAGTAAGCTGTCCAAAACGGCTATCCCATATGACAGCGATAAATTTCTCCACCTATGGAATTACATTTCTGCCGCTCTTCCTGACCGGCGCCGCCAGAAAACCATCGATGTTGCTCGCCAGAATTTCCACAACTTTAAAGCCCGCGGAGGAGGATGGACTGCCAAAGAAGATGTTAAGCTGGCGATGCTGTACGCCAAGCATGGTAATTGCTGGATCAAAATCGCGGAAGAGCTGGGTCGCCACGAGAAGGATGTTCGCGACCGCTACCGGAACTATGTCATTTGTGGCCGCACGGAAGGCCGCAACTATTGGACCGAGGAGGAAGAAAAGGAATTGGTTCAGCACGTCATCACCTTACTCAGACGGACGGATCGGTCACCTTCGAAAATCCAACAGCCTTACGAGCCCATGATCAACTGGCAGACGGTCAGTGAGCTGATGGGCCGCAAGCGCACTCGTCTGCAGTGCATGAGAAAGTTCAAGACCCTCAACGTGGAACTTACCCCCAGCGAAGTTCTGAGGTCTTCGCGTCCTGCGTCAAAGGTCACCTGGACTTTGGAGAAGGCCCGCAAGCAGATCCAAGAAATGCCGCCCGAAGATAAACACAAAATGGTCCGGGCTATTCTAGCAGGAGGCGCCGGTCGCGATCGATTGATTCAGTGGACCAAGCTCGCCGACTTGGAGTTCCGCAGGAAGTGGCCCAAGAAGACTCTCCATTTGCTATGGTATCGTCTGAGGCAGCGTGTTCCAGATCAAAAGGAAAAGTCGGTTAGAGACTGCGCCCGTTGGTTGCTGGAGGATGCCAAGGCGAGCGCCCCCCGGGGTGCTAAAATTCTCGGCGGAGGTGATACCAACTATGATACCGACACCGAGATGGCTGTTGTCGATCCTCCCAAGAAAACCAGCCGTCGAAAGAGCCTGAAAAATGAGCCACGCAGTGCTGAACTTGTGGTTGACAGCGACGACGCTTCCGACGACGAGAACAACAACAAAGACGATGACGACGACGTCTCTGAAGCCGATGAGGAAGATGAGACCAGGCTGACAGAAGGTGATTCTCCATCTACACGGCAGTCATCAGCCCAATCGAGTCGACTCCTGACCGATTCTATATCGAATGCTCTCTCTGCGTCTCCATCTCTCCAACCTGCTGGCATTTCCAGACTTCTCCCCGTCGAAGCGGAAGACGCCAGACCCAGTCCTGCTAAGAAGCGTGTCAGGCTTTCTGGAGGTACTTCATCCAGACAACGGTCTATGGAGAATGATGGCAGTTCACCAGAGCCAGTCGCCTCACAGTATGCGGCCGAGAAGATTCCCGACCGCCTCAAAGAGAAGAGAGAAAAGGCCAAGAGGCGTATCTCTTCCGGGATCAGACTTCGAACTGCGGCATCACTGCAACCGGAGTCGGTGCAGAACAGCGATGTTGACGAAGACATGCCACCGATTCGCGTCCCACCTTCCACGGCACCCGCATCTGTCAAGAGCAGAAAAGCGGACAGGCGGGTGGGCGACTGGGCCAGAAAGACTG
Organism: Colletotrichum simmondsii; assembly: GCA_001563135.1. Lineage (NCBI taxonomy): Eukaryota > Fungi > Ascomycota > Sordariomycetes > Glomerellales > Glomerellaceae > Colletotrichum > Colletotrichum simmondsii. The sequence continues at coordinate 135,120 of JFBX01000049.1, read as the reverse complement.
GAGGCCCCGAGCCGCCAGGCCTGCCGGCACCAGTCAGCGACGAAAACGATGAAGACATGTCGCCGGCTCCCGCCCCGCCCTCGACCGCTCCCTCGGGGTCTAAGGGTCGGAAGAGAGCAAACAGACTAAGGGACTGAACCACCTACTTGGCAGCCTGGGTTGCGATTTCACGCTGTGATGGATGTGGAACTAGGTTGTTGTACAAGTTTCACATCTTCTCAAGTCACTCGAGGAGTGTGGTAGTGTGCATGATGATACCCCGCGAGGCTGAGGTACGATGTTGACTCGAGAGTCGTTATTGATGGATAAGGTTTAGTGGCCAGGGTGCCGCAGAGGATACCCTCAGAGCGGTCAACGTTCTGGATCAAAAGCAATGGCAGGCCACAGCATGGGCAAAGCAGGTTCAGGCCAGGTCATGTCACACAGCATTTGTTACGAGGGTTGCTTTCCGGAGTGGATATCGATTTTTCAAGGATGGGAATTGTACATAACTTAGTAGCTACGAACCCCATCATTATCGAATGGTTCAAAACAGGCTGTGTTGAAGCTTTTTTTTTTCCTCAGTTGTCAGATTCCCACGTTCCATTGTACTTTGCAGAATCGTCAATTGAGTAGTTTGTCGTGAGGAATTTACGTCATTGGTCATGACTCGTTGGTGGCCAGTCGAACCACCCAAACGATAACGAGGTTCAAATTTTCCACTCAGTGTTTTTGTTCCTGGGCCGGGGGGGATCTCGTCATAGGACGACTACTTACTCATGAATCAGCTACCGTAGCTATCTCGCAACTGAGAATCTGTTTCGCGCCTAGTCGATGGGCGGCCATCAGCAGAAATCCAGCTTTATCTCCGACCGTCACGGATCTATCTGCCCACTTTTTCAACACCCGTGCCGCTGTCGCCGCCACCGTAGGGCTGTGACGTTCCGTGGCGAGAGACGATGTGTGTGTGTACTCTATCCACCTTGTTATCGTGACAGCGTCAGGCTTTCTTCCAGGTTGGGAAGCACAGTCGATAAGGTAAACCCGCGGGATGAAGTAGTGGGATGGATAATCGGCTCTCGCCCGAGAACCGGGGAACCCAGCGGGATGGGAAAGGAACTTGTTCCCCATGTACGGAGTACGTGCGTGTCAACTGGGGAATGACTGACTGATGCGTGCTTTTGCAGCGCTGTACACGTGTACTGGAGAACCCGATGAAGCTGTGATGACAAAGTTGTGTACTTGACCAAATGGCGAGTCCCGGGGCAGTGGGACAACAAAAATGAGTGTGACAACCACGCTCCCCGAGCCCAAGACGCGACGTCATCCGGGGGAGGCGATGCATAGAATTTCTAGAATGATTTCAACGTCTGTGAATCTTCCGACATCTGGGGAAAGAAGAATGGGGAGGGTCAAAAGACAGCACTGCATGCGTTTTCTGTACCACGGCCATTCCGTGCGGGGTCTTCTTTTTTTTTTTCCTTCTATCGCGCGTTGTCGGATGTCATTGTCACGATGGCTTCACAGACGCCGCACTTCGGAGCAAGTTCCGCGCGACGCGCGCGTGCGGAATTTTTTCTCTACGAAAAAAAGAAAAAAAAAAAAGCTGTGGCGTCATTGTTCCGTCGCGGAGGGAGTCGGCGCGCGACGGGTGTCTGCAAACGGTCCTTGTCGGATCGGTGTCGTATTTTGGCCGAGTCAGCACGACCTAGGCACCTTGACCTGGAAGTAGGGAGATCAGCAAACGCCGAGAGATCGGAGAAACATCTGAAGGCGATCATCCCGGGCGTTTCGGAGAGGCAGGAAGTACGGAGGCTCCAGTTGTTACGGGTAGCATCTGCAATTGTTGATGGGAAGACACTGGTATTAGTATCGGCGTCGGCGATAGCAGCATCAAACATCGCGATTGTCATCGAACACCCAAATCCGCGGATGTACGCACCAAGAGTCTCGTTCGCAATAGGTAGATGGGAATCTAGAATGAGTAGAGGGTACGAAATACTTGAGGCTGAGAGCGGAAAGCACAAAACGGGAAAGACGAGCTTCAACCTTCAACTTCACTTTCAGCTACAGCGTAAGAACCTGAAAAGTTGAACGTCGAGCTCACGGAAAACATCCGATCAGACCACCGGATGAAAAGCGGGTCCATCAGGGACCGACCGCAGCGGCGTGGCCGCACTTCGGGCTCTTACGGTAGTTTTACGGGTCCGCCGCGATGGAAGCACACTGGACAAGACAGTGTCCACGGTACACCCCTCTCCCCCTGGGCGGATCCGCATTCAAGGCGTACGGCCGAGGTGAGGCGAGAATTTGCGCGCGCAATGGGCCACCTTTTTTCAGAAAAGATCCGAGTTAGTGCCTTGAGATCCAATTTGAGCCACAGCCTTTCCTACCTAAGACTGGTCATCACCTACGTGGCAACGTGGTGAAGATTGAGCATGAAGGCAGTTGTCTGAGCCACAGTCCTTTCGGTGAGGTGGCTTGACCTCACCACGGTAGATTGAGCCTCGAGATGCTTCACGATAGATTCGTCCATCGTGAGCTTCACCTCTGGTGATGACTCATTGGCTTCCTCGATGCTAAGCACGCCTCGCTCAAATTTCTGCAAAATTCCCTCCTTCACACCTCCATAACTCCTCATGCCCACTTCTCATTCAATCGTGAAGCAAATTTCCTTGGTCTCGTGTCGTTGCGAGTTCCTCACTTGTCGGCCCTTTTCCTCTCGCGTGCAAAGGAGACGAGAAGATTCTTACCATAATACTCCATCATACTCCCCCTTTTCCCTCACTCTGGGCCTCTGGGACTGGGAGTTTCCACATATCGTGAATGACCAGGCCGTGTACGCAGTAGGTAGTGGTTGTCATTTGGCCGGCAGCACATTTCGTCGCTGTTTCGCATAGCTTCGTAGCTGGCTCAGGATGGGTCTCAATAGCAATACTCGGTTGTGCTCTCGTGGTAATCGTGGAGTCAGGGCCGAGTCTCGGTGCTTTTCTGGTTCTCTCATGTCTCTCGCCAGAAGGCAGACTCCACGACTCCCCATCGTGGACCAGACCAAGGGGTATGCCGGCCGGTGAAGTGGGTTGTATAATGATCTGGCTCAAGGGACGAGACTGGTCGAGCCGTGAGCCGCATCCATAGCCCTCAATAGCTCCTATAGCTCTCATGTTTTTCTAGTCTTTCATTCGAGGAGTCACGAGTATCTCTCGCTACAACTCTCTCTCCTCTCATCCCCCGAGACTCTGCCTCCCGTTGAACGTTGACCAACAGTGGCGCCAACGGTATGCATACCTAGTAGACGGTCGGCGGTTATCAGAAACCGGGCGCGCTAAGAGCAACGGGAGCAAGCCACAGACTCACAGCGAAAGGCAGATACGGATACAAGGTGTCCAGGCATATCTGCGAGCTAACGCAGCCTAGTAGGGGCGTGTCGCGGCGGCATCTGCTTGCCGGGCCGAAGAGAACCAACAGGGTTCAGGGGGTGGGGGTCCCGTCAGCGGACAGGGAAGGAGATAACAATTTTTTTCTTTGCAGTCAAGCAGTAAATGCCAGATGGAAAACAAGAAGAAGAGAAGGGCAGGGGTGCAGGGGTCAGTGTCTAATCGGACCTTGCGTGGGCCAAGATGCCATGCGATGCCATGCGGCTGCATTGTGGACTTGTGGTTTTTTTCTTTTTTTCTTTCGCAGTCATTGCAACTTTTGCAGCCCTTTGTGGTGAAGGTTGTTATTCTCGTGATCTGACATGACCGTGGTGCACATGTCGGTCCGGGGAATGAGGCCTTGACCGGACGATGTGATGCGTAGCTCGGAGTGTTTTCTTGATTTTATGATACGATGGTATGGTCAAAGTGTGCATATCGTGGTAAACCCAGGTCTGAGATGTGTTGATACCTATTCGGAGTATGCGCGGTGCAACTAATTCAAAAACGACAAAATCCATGATATTCCCAGAATCCCAGTGACAGGCCATGGCATGCCAGATGGCAGATGCCGCCCGTGCGGTGGAGATCTTCCTTACCGCAAAGTACGTACCCGGGAAAGTGAGATGCGGCGACGGCACGGTACTTGGTCCCCAACTGTGGATGCCCTCTTGTTTTTTTTTTTCTTTTCTTCTCAAGTGGTTCTCTGCTTGTTTCTCTTTCTCTTCATTACTTTGCATGTCCCTGTTTCCCGTGTCGGTTTCTTTCCGCATCTACGTATACGTGGACGAACAAGTACATCGTCTGATGTTATGATGTGAGAGTATTGTGGTTCCAGGGCTTCAGCGATCTTTTCTCGAAGAAACGGAATGGTTCAATCAGAGGGCAGGGAACCTGACTCTCTCTCTCGTACTTGTGTATGACAAACCTGCACGTTAAGCTTTGAGTTTGTCAGTCCATCAGTCAGCCGTGCAGCATTTCCTGTTAGCGATGCTAGCAATGCTACTGTGTACCTAGACAGATTGTAGGCCAAGCAAGGCCAGCCGCCAAGCCGTCGTCACTGTCATTCAATCAATCAGACTCCCGTCCCTCCATGGCATGGCACATACCTAGATGAGATGATCAAGGTTAGGTGCACTTTCACAATTCCGTGGTGCGGTGGTGCGGTGGTATGGTGGCAGCATACGCGACGGGACCTGCATCGGTGCATCCTGACCCTGACGTCAATCGGAGGCTTCGGGATCTCCACCAACAACGAATGAAGTCCTGGACCATAACGACAGCAGCGGGCGGATCATCTCGTGCTATTCCGCACTAGACAGATTCCAGCAGCACGCCAAGGATAAAGGGTCCGATTAGTGTAATTGTGGCCCGTCCAATCTGGGCCTTGACTGCTGGGCTTAACGGATTTGTCGCCCTGCCTCTCTGCCTGCAAGCACGAACACAGATCCTGGACAGGGAAGCCAGATCCATTCGGCGAGTTCCAGCTATCACGTCGAATAATTGTGGTGACCCTGCCGCATACGCCGTCGTCTCGGCCTCTTTTTGAAAGTCTGGTCTGCGGTCCCTGCTGCTTGACCACCGCTTTGCGTACTGCTCGCTGCTCACTGCTCGCTCACACCGGGGAGCCTCATGTTTAGACCGACTCCTCTTAGTGGCCGAGCATTGGACCGAATAATTGCAATGAGACTCGACGTCAATCATCAGCTCACGGGACACACCCCTTCCCTTGCCTACCGTACCCAGTACACCGTGCACACCAGATCCAGTTCCTTGACGGTGTCGGGTGCTGGACGGTGCCACGGTGGTTGCTTGAACCTCAGCTGCGTCGGCCCGGAGGTACTCGGCGCAATGTACCACCAACGTCACTCGTGAGGCTCGCGACACGGGCGAGAGCTATGGCCATCCGGTCCATCAGCGGCGGTCCCACCGTCCCAAGAGGTTTCTCCTAAGAAAGGCCCCCTCACTACGACCACAACCGTCAATTTTCAAAGTCACCCTGGTCCGACATGTCACCACGGTCACGGTATTCTCTCTTTCGCGACTCTCCGCCCGCGAGACGACTGGGCCAGAACCACCACTACGACCACGTCTTTCTTCACCCGGTTTTCACCCGCCATTATCCCACAGTCCAGCCCACACACGTACGTTGCTGCCCGCACTTTTCTTGGTTCGCCCACGGGCCCCCGACTTGTCCGTTTGATGCATGTTGTTGTGGACTGTGGGAGTGTGTGGGAGTGTGGGTTAGCCAGTACCAGCAATGTGGGTATCGTTTTCTTCCTTTCCTTTCGTTTTGATTTTTCGTTGTTTAGCAAGCAAGCAACCAAGATGCCCATGCCCACCCCGGCTGCCCTGTTCTGCTTGGTCAGAGACGTGATCATGAGGCATGAAAAGCACCTTTCCATCAGTCAAAGTGTGGAAACGCATGCGGAGGCATACGGGGATATACGGGGAGTGAAATGGGTTCCCAATGGGTGAGAACGGGGTGAGCATCTGCTCATTCCTTCCTTGCTTGCTTCCATCCTTCCCTTCTTCGCGCCTTCCGTCGTGCTTTCCGCCATGCCATGCCGTGCAAGGTAAGGTACCTCTCCTTCCGTGCTTCCTTCCATACCTTAGTCAAGTACTGAAATAAGGTGACCACCTAATGTATGGTACATAACCTTACCTTAGTAAGTACTAGGTGAAGTAAGTAACTTGGGTAGGAAGCAAAGTGAAGAAGGTACGAACCGGAAAGTAGGTACGTCCCAACCCGGAGCCGTGGTCGCGAGACCCAGTCCCCGGGCACTCCCCAGTCCCGCCGTACCTTCCCAGTCAACCCAGACTACTCCGTACTTTATGGAACTGAGGGAAGGACCTGCTCGTCTCCTGACCTCTTTCCTCTAATACAAAAAGAATCCTTTCCTTCCCCCATCGTCTACTCTTGGCCCCCTTTCCTCCTTCCCATCCCACACTTCTCCAGACTAATCAGAGTTTTATCTCAACTACCTTGTCCCTCTCCACACCTCAACAGCTCAAGGCAGGTATAATACCTTCCTTCCTCCCTCCTCCTTCTTCTTGAAGCAAACACTCAACAACCTCAACACACCAACAAGAACCTCGTTCTCACCCAGAGACATCATCACCCTCGGAACCAACAGACTTATCCCTCCCACCTCTATATCCTCCCCTGGATCGAGAACACCAAAACCACCCCCACATTATCCATCCCCATATCGACGCACATCGTCAGCATCGCCCATCATGCAGTTCCCCAAGCTCGGTGGCAAGGGCGTAGAGCATAAGGACCGGACGGAAGCCGACGCTCCCACCTCGGATTCCAGCTCCGATATCACGGCTGAGCAGAAGATTACCTTCGCCGCCGCTTTCCTCGGTCTCGTTGCCAGTATCGGTGGTTTCATGTTCGGTTATGTCAGGTATGTCTTACTTTTCTCCCCGGGGGGCACCTCTCCGCCCCGCCCTCCTCCATCTGAGACCTACATGTCTCGCCGGCCATTCCGTTTGCTGACCCTTTGTTCCTCACAGTGGTCAGATTTCCGGTTTCTTCCTGATGGAAGACTTCATGCAACGCTTCGGTGAGCCCCAGAATGGCACCTACGTCTTCAGCGCCGCTCGCCAGGGTACCATCGTCGGTCTCTTGTGTATTGGCTGTCTCGTCGGTGCTCTCACTGCCGGCAAGCTCGCCGACACTCTCGGCCGTCGCATGACCATCTCGCTCTTTGCCTTCTTCTCCTGCATTGGCATCATCATCGAGATCTCCTCCACCACCAAGTGGTACCAGTTCGCCATTGGCCGCCTCGTTAACGGCGTCGGCATCGGTGCCCTCTCCGTCGTTGTTCCCATGTACCAGTCCGAGTCTTGCCCCGCCATCATCCGCGGTGTCATCGTCTCCACCTACCAGCTCTTCATCACGCTCGGCATCTGGCTCGCCGAGATTGTTAACTTCGCGACCCACAACAAGGCCGGCTCTGCCTCCTGGCGCATCCCCAACGGTCTCGGCTTCGCCTGGGCCCTCATTCTCGGTGCCGGTATCCTCCTCCTTCCCGAGTCCCCCCGTTACGCCTTCCGCCAGGGTCGTGAGGACGAGGCTCGCCGCAACATTGCCAAGCTTGCCGGAGTTGAGCCCAATGCCGCCTCTGTCAACCTCCAGATCGATGAGATCCGCGCCAAGGTCGCCGAGGAGTCTGCTGGTGCCGACACCAGCATCTGGGAGATCTTCACCGGCCCCCGCATGTTCTACCGTACCATTCTCGGAATTGTGCTTCAGGCCGGCCAGCAGCTCACCGGCGCCAACTTCTTCTTCTACTTCGGAACCACCGTCTTCTCCGCTACTGGTCTCAGCGACAGCTACGTCACTCAGCTCATTCTCGGATCCGTCAACGTCGCTTGCACCTTTGGCGGTCTGGTTGTCGTCAAGAAGTCTGGCCGCCGTATTGCTCTCATCGTCGGTGCTCTGTGGATGATGATGTGCTTCTTCGTCTACGCCTTTGTCGGTCACTTTGCGCTCGACACCGTCACCCCCTCCAACACCCCTCAGGCCGGCGCCGTTCTCGTTGCCTTCTCTTGCCTGTTCATCGCCGGTTTCGCCACGACCTGGGGTCCTCTCGTCTGGGCTGTCGTCGCTGAGCTGTACCCTGCTCGCTACCGTGCTCCCGCCATGGCTCTTGCCACCGCCTCCAACTGGCTCTGGAACTTGTATGTACCCCTGACTTTCAACTGCAAAAGCCATTCAACTAACTCCTTCTCAGCCTCATGTCCTTCTTCACCCGCTACATCACCGATGCCATTGACTACCTCTACGGTCTCGTCTTCGCTGGCTGCTGTGCTGCCCTGGCTGTCATTGTCTTCCTCTTCGTCATCGAGTCCAAGGACCGCACCCTCGAGGAGATTGACACCATGTACGTCCAGCACGTCAACCCCATCACCTCTGCGAAGTGGCGCGGCGAGGTGCACAAGCACCACCACGAGTCCGCCAGCGAGGAGGAGAAGGTCAATGCCACTGCCTAAGCGCATTGATTGCTTTGGTGTTTGAAATGTCTTGTGCATTGGAAACACCGCAAACATACACATATTGCATTCTGTTCCCCTTGGCTTCCTGGGCCAGAGAGAAAAGACCTGTATCATACAAACTTCATTGCGACGGCGTTGGGTGGCATTTTGTATTCTTAAGAGAATTCGTTCATGAGGAATGAGAATTGTTTAATTGATCAACATTCAAAAGACTTTGCATACAAGTGATACATGTCCGTTACTGATCTAGCGTAAGACGATTCACCTACTCGGGTGAATGATTATGAGAAAAGGTTATGCATTATAGAGATATACTTCACTTATCCTTGCCATATCCATTGAACAATGTCAAGAAGTTGTTTATGTATTGAAGTTATGTCTCTGTGGCTTGCCCTCTTCTATGTCTAAGGGACGAGGGCTGGGAGCCAATGTATGTCTGCCTCCTTTCCGTGTTACCGTACCGGCCTTAACCAATGATTGCCAGATGATGATACCATTGAAATTAGGCCACCTTGATTCAACAGTTGTAAGGAAGGCTGAGCGCAAAGGAGCGCAGCTCCGCGACGCCTCGCAAGTATCTGACAAGCCAGATCTCATCTTTATGTATCAGGTTCAAAAAGGGGTCATTGTATGCGATGCCAACGTCCACAGTTGAACTCAATTCCCATCTATTCCATCTTCTCCATTCTCAGTTGCCTCACTTGCGCAACTTGGCAACAATGGCGTTATACGCAGGCTTGGGGTTCCAGTTCTCGTCAAAGAGCAGGGGCTTGGCGGTGGCCATCCACGACTGCTTGTCGCTGACGCCCCAAACGGTGACGCCCTTGCACTTGGGCACGTTGAGGCAGGCGCCGACGACGGTGGCGTAGTCGTTGGGGGGCGCGCCGGGGATGTCGAGCTCGGTGATGGCGATCTCGGAGGCGCGGGAGCGGGCGAGGGCTTCGAGGGCGGCTTGGATGTTGCCCGACATGTTTGCTGCCAGGTGGGCTTGGGAGCCTGGCTGTGGTGTTAGTCATCCCTCGTTTTCGTTTTGATGAATTGATTTCCGTCGGATGGTTTCCTCCCCATCTACTCTGTACGAGCATTTCATCTGCTTCTCCATGGGGCTGAGGGGATGGAGGTAACAAGAGGTAAACTCACCAATACCGTCAATGGGGATACCCTGCCCGATCCACTGGTTGACCTTGTTCACCATGGCCGTGACCTTGCCCCAGCCGGCGTTGTCGAGGTTGTAGTCGTTAATGTACAGCTTCGCCGCGGGATCCGCGAGGCGCGCGGCGCGGAAGGCGACGCCGATGTAGGCCTCGCCCAGGACGTTGGAGAAGGCCGTGCTGCGGATTGTGCCGTTGTCGTTGAAGGCTTCGTTTACGACATCCTTCGCATTGTCAGTTCACGGTGAACTCATACTCATACCAGATGTGTGAAAACGGAGAAGAACCGTTTAGAGGAAGTCAAAAACATACCCACGACCTGATCTTGCCCTTGTACTTGCCCACAATCGTCTTGACGTGCGTCTCAATCACCTTGGTCATGGTCGCCTTGTCCTTGATAGCAGACACCCACGCCGGGAGCGCCTGATGCCAGAGTAACGTGTGGCCCCTAATGCTCTTCCCATTCTTTTGCGCAAAGTTGACGAGGAAGTCCGAGTTTGTGAAGTCAAAGTTGCCCCGCGTCGGCTCGGTGGCGTCCCACTTCATGGAGTACTCGGGCGTCACCTGGCCGAAATTCTGCTGGATGACGGCGGCGGTCTTGCCCTGCTGCATGATGCCATTGTCGCCCGAGACGCCAATGTAGAGCTTGCCCTTTGCTTTGAAGAGCTTGTCGATGCTGGTTGGGGACTGGCGGGTGAGGAGGTGGGCGGCGGCGTGGTGGCTCCGGGCGGCGTGAGAGTGAGAGTGAGAGCCCGTGGTGTCGTCGGCGGTGGGGAGGCCGAGGACGGCGAGGGGGGCTAGGAGGAGGGGGAGAGAGAACTTCATTGTGTTCTTCTTCGTTTTTTTGGTTATTGTTGCCTTATCCAAATTGGCGCGGTTTTGTATGTGTATTTCTCTACAATGAGTGTCTATGGGTTAGGTAGTTACGATGATCTAGAATGAGTGTCTGGCGAAAGGAATGAATGACTGAATGAATGAATGAGAAGAAGTAAACACTTTGAAAGAGAAAAGCATTCAAGCAAAGCGCCTAACTGTGTGCGAACACGCTCCGCCATGAGGGACATCTGCCCAACTTATTCAGTTTCCGTCCGGCACGGAGGCTTGCAGTCCGGGCCTCCCGTTTCTCGCTCTCCCCCCTTGGCAAACATTGGCGCATCTCCAATCGCCCGTGCGGTGGTGGGAAATTTCGCATCAAAGAAGTTTGTTTTTTGGAGACTTTTTTTCTCTCTTCAATTTGGGGGGTCGCATTCGCCGTAAGTCAGGTCAGCAAAGGAGGGAAAACCTGCCGTCGGAGATTCAACGTAAGCTCCGGTGCAGGAGAAAACAAACATTGTCTGTATGGGTACGGAGCACTGCGTGCTGCGTAATTTGAGCCGCCACTCGATTGTCTCGGGTTGCGCGCGCATTCCAAAGGCGCGATGCTGCAAACTCCGCCATGGCCATGAAGACCCTCCTGTGCCTGGTGTCGACGATTAAGTGGTTTTACTATAATAGCCTTTGCCGTGTTGAAAATAGCCTTTAATTGCAATGGTAGATCCCCAGTTCTTTCGGTTGGTCCAATCATACTAGCCACAGGGAGCTTCCCTGCCTCTCTTCTTCTCTCTCTCGGTTTCTCCAAATCCTCCCACCGGCTGGATAATAGCGAAATGGCCACGGAGGGTAAGTAGGTAGCATTTTCACGGAGACTGCGTGCGCTGGGGTTCAAATTTAGCACAGCACAGGAGACTGAGTAAGGACTTAGTGATGGCTCCGTTCCCGTTCCGGCGACCCGGGTCTGCAAAATACCCGCAAGCAACATTCCATCAGCCTCTTTGCCCGCTTGTTTGGTGCCACAGGATGCAACAACAGAAAAACGAAAACAATGCGAATGGGTGGAATTTGACAATCTCGGGGACTGGGATATATATACTCTAGCTGCGCAGCAAATGTGTTCCAGCCGCGTCGACTTTGCGTGGTCCGCCACGTCGTCAGTCCACGCAACGTCGGTGGTAGCTTGAGAGAAGACGTTGGACTGCGTCGCGGCCACGTGGGGTGGTCAACTCATTGACTCTCTCTTTTCGTTTTCGCTGTTAGCGACGACAAGGCGTTGGCGACATGGCGACTTGAAAGACAACTCTGAAAGAGTTCAACGGTTCAATATGAGTTTTGAACCTTGGTATTCGTACACGCCCTGAGGCGTCACGCGGGTGACAGTTTATCCGCCGTTCCTCTGAGCCCCCTCAAGAGTTCCGTCAGGGGACTTTCGTCTCCACCTGCCGGCCCGGACAGAGCGATCGGGAGGATCCATCCCCATAACCTGGACGCCGGGCCCGGATGACATAATTGCCAGCCGAGACCCGTGGACCGTCCCAACAGCTGACCCAAAATGGCTCGCCTCATCCTCAACATCAAGGATGGTGAACATGGCTCGTTGGCAGTACTTTCTTCCGCAAACACCAATGCTGCATCCCTTATATCCGTTATCATTTTCGTTGTCTTCACGCTCTTACTGTCAATGTCGCAAGAGACTCTATTCTCCTGTACTTATCTAGTCGAGAAGTGGAAAGTAGTCGGGGAAAACTGGGAACGTCGAGTAACACATTGATGATTTCTGTCCTGTGTCAAGCCGCATGTCTGCTAGTGAGAACTGTACTTGCCAATTCAATATACACAATCCCCAATTCCCAGGCCATCATCTCTCGTCATAATCGTACAGATACATATCACACAGCTTAGTCTGTGAACACCCCCTTCCAGACCTTGCTCTCCCCTAATCCTCACACTCTCCCCGTACCAAACACTTAATTCTCGCCATCCTTGCGGTTTCTCTTGAACAAGTTGCTCAAGAACTTCCGCTTCGAGCCCGACGTGGCCTTGTCTCTGGTCGACGAGGACGCGTAAGAAGCAGCACTATCCTCACTAAGGAAAGTCCTCATTCCCACGGCGTCGTCGCTGTCCGTCGAACGACTCGAGATCGTATCTCTTCTGCCGTTCTTGAGCTCAGCCATCGACGCCATCTTACCCAAGAATCGGGAAGGAGCGTTGGCCGGTCTTTGAACATAAGCCAATGTAGTCGGCTGATTGACGCGCTGCTGGCGCTGATCGACCAAAGGTGCTGTAGGCTGTTGTCAGCATGAACTACGATATTAATGCAGTAGATCAACTTACTAGGACGAGGAGACATCGCCGCCATGGACGCAGCTGGACGAACTGTGCGGTCTCTCTTGATAGAGAAGTCGGCTCGAGTGACATAAGGGTCGAACGTCGTATCGAAAGCAGACGGTGAAGTGGTGTCAATCGGCTTCAATACCGGGATGGGCGGCGGCGGGCGGGCGGGAACGTAAGACTTGGCAGGACCAGGACCAAAGTCTACGTCGATGAAGGCAGAGTCAGGAGCCTCAGCCTTCGACTTGGGCTTCGGCGTCTTGGGCTTCGGAATCGAAGGAAGCGGCTTGTTGGGCGCCGGGAGAGGAGGCGCATTGAATGGAATCGCCTTCATCGACTGAACTTGACGAGGGCGACGAGTAGGCGTATCGACGTCGACTTCCTTCTTCGGCGTTAGCGGGCCGTGAGCCATGGCAGCGGAGCGAGGCGACAAGACCTCTTCCATTTCGCGGTCCAACTCGTTTCCGATATCTGTGATGAGTCTCGAAGTTGAACGAGCGACTGTTCCAGTGCTGGCAGCGGAAGCTGCGCGGTCGGCGCTTGACGCCGTAGGAGCTGGACTGGGGCTCTTCATCGTGCTCAGCCTCAGCGGCTTCGGGTATGCCTGGGATGCTGAGATTTGAGGAAGGCTTGGGACAGCCCTGCGTCTTCTGACGTGGAGAGATGGAAGCTCCGAATTGCGAGAGGACTCAATGGCCTCGGTGACAGGGTCTTTGTGAGCCGGCTCTGGTCGTTTGGGAAGGCGCTTCTGGCGGTAGTACGCGGCAGTGTCGGCTGAGGTTACTGAGGAAGGAATGTGAGGGGAAGACGATAGGTTCCTGGTGACAGAGCTTCGGGAGGGCGGGAGAGGATCTTGGGCCCGCAAGCTGGAGATTCTTGAAGAAGCTTCCGGAGCCGAGATCTCGGTAGCCACATGGCGCGCATACTTGCTGCTGACCTTGGCATAGTCGCTTTCGAGGCTTGCAGGAGTCCCCTGAATGGGAAGTCGAAGAGAGGCGGCTGTCGACACAGACGTGGCTGTACTCACACGAGATGCAGTCGAGTAGCGATCGTGACGGTCCACAGCAGATCCAGTCGCTTGCGATGAAAAGTTGCTGATTGAACTGGATGGAGCTTCGGAGTATCTGTGATCAGCAGTGTCATCAGTTTCCTCATCACCGACATAAGACTGTGCAGTCTCTGAGCTTGGAACATATGAGATGGCTTCGAGGACAGGTGAGCGTTGCGATGCTCTTTCCTGGGAGTGAGCGACATGGGAAGGAAGGTTCTCTGGTTGGCGCGGGGTCAAACCCTCTCCATTCTCAAGCTCACTGGTCGTAGGCGCCAGCAACATCAAGTCCGTAGAAGAAGAGCGACATCCAGTCAAAGGATGGTGAACTGCAGTGACAGCACTATCCTGTGAGTAAATGGAAGAAGTGTCTGCAATATCAGCTGCATCATCTGAGATGCTTTGGTGAAATGTCTCATCTTCAACCACTGGTGTCAGAGCGTCGTCCAAAGTCTGTTGAGTCTCCTGTCTCCGCGTGACCATTGGCGCAAAGACCTCAGTCTGTGCAGATGCCGGAGAGTTGCTCAAAGGGGACACGTTTCCAGTAAAAGGCATTTCATGTAAATGCTCAAAACTGAGAGGCGATACATTGTTTTCGTCTCTGTAACCCGTGGCTGTCAGTGTAAACTGCTGGCGATATCTTTCATAAGAAGTTGCAGAACCATAGCAAGGCGGAGACGCTTCTGTCATTCCACTTTGTACACGACGTGCAGGTAAGCTTCTCTCAACACTAGTTGTGGACAATGACATCGGTGCAGTGGTTATTCGAAAAGAAGCATCGGGCGGAGCCACTTCATTCGATGCAGCCTGCGTGATATTGCTGACCCGATGATGACTCTCAACGGGCAGCTGTTCGGCATTGCAAGGGTGAGGAAGGGTAGCCGTGAGCGCAGCTGTCGGCTGAGCTTCACTGGAAGCTCGGTGGGAAGCAAAGCGCAGGGGCGGTGCAGTGATAGAAGCTCTGTCCAGAGGAGATGCCTGAATCATTCCGGGGCGAGATAAGGGCTTCGCCTGATTGGTGGTACTAAGACAAACACCAACAAAGCAATCTTTCTCTTCTTCAGCCAGGGGGGTGGAAGGGTCATCGAGCAGCAACCTTGTTGACTGCACGAGACTCTCACATCTGGCCGCTGCAGGACGATCAAGGAAGAATCCATCACTAGATGAACGATACTTGTGGTCTGAGCCGATGAAAGAGTATGAGTTGCTGCGGAAGTGAGCAGGCATGAGTGGAGTAGAAGGGCCAAGATCCAAAGGAAGAGGAACGAAGGAGCTTCTTTTGCCAACATCTTTGTTCTTGGATGACCGACCCATCTTGGAGAACTTGCAGTCTTTGCCATCGTCTGCCAAGAAGTTTCTCTGAAGGCCTGCGGGAAGTTGCGGAAGCAAAAGGAACTCCTTGAAGTCTTCTGTCCAAGCCCAGACCACAGCAGGCTTGCGAATTGTGCAGTCGACTCTTTCCCTCTCTGCCTTGGCTTTGGCAATGTAGTACTGACGAGTGTACTCCATGGGAGCCAGACGAGGCGGAGCATGTCGAAACTCGGGAGGGGGCTCGTTCTGCCCAAAGTAGACGGTAGGGTGTTGAGGCTGAAGCAGATACAGAGGGACACTCGTCGAAAGGGACGAGGAGATCAAGTTTGATGGGCTTCGCAAAGATGATGCGTAGAGCGAATCTCGCTCGCCTCCGGAAACATTTCTGCCGCGTCGAGCCACCGCCTGGCTGAAATCAGATCCAACCCGTCTCATCTCCTCGGGGGCAATGGGATTGGAGATCTGGGCTCTTTCGATTCCTGCGCTTCGCTTGCTGCGTAGCTTGGTAGCACTGGGAACAGGTCGAGTGGGAGTCTTTGGGCGCAGAGAGCTGCTCGACCGGGTCGTACGAAGAAAGCTCCGAGGCGCTGTGTCGCTTGGAGTTCCGGGCGGCAGGCCGAACTGATCGAGTAGTTCTTTCAGTGTTGGGAGCTCGGGGACATCTTTCTCTGCATCAGATGTAGCAATGAAGTTTGCAAAAGACTTGACTTTGTGAAGAATGTTCGAGGGCGTTCTTGGTCGCTCCACTTGAGTGGGAGGCTTAGCGTGCTGTATTCTCTCCTTGGAAAGCACCAATGCCTTGTCCATATCCTTTTCGTCTTCAGAGTCGCTCTCCCAAGTATAGATAGGAGTGCCGTTCTCGACCTTGGCTGGCAGAATGAGGCCGTACATGGCAAGCTGGTGTTTCTCCCAACCCTTTTCCAGCTTGATGAAATGGGCCAGTGGGTGTTCCTCAAAGTCAGTCTTGGATAATTCTTCAGAGTAGCCCAAGACCGGAGGCTCATCCAAGTCGCAAGCCCATTCGCGGCCGTTGGTCTTTGCGCCCGTGATCTCGCGGCCTGGGCATCCCGCTAGAAGGGGAGTGGGAAGAGGCGGTGGTGGAGCTGGGGCCGGAGTTGGTGCTGGCGAGTTGCCCTCCATTTGGGAAGAGGGGGCTTCCAAGGCTAGCTGGTGAGCGGTGTTGACTGAAGTGTTGGTTCGGTTACGTCGAAAGAGCCTCGAGAGCGGAGTGGATCGATCAGCTTCATTGATTCCTGGAGTCAATGGACGGGGCTGGGACTGAGTAGAAGGAGTAGTCTGGCGAGTGATGTTCGCATTGCATGCAAGTGAGTGAGCGGAATCTGATCGATAACGCGAAAGCTGCGAGCTCTTGCTTTTCTTTGGTTTGGAAGTCATTGTTGTGCTGGAGGCTGGATACAGGCTCGGGTGCGTTGGCGGATGCTTTGTATAGAAGTAGTGAAGCAAGTCGGAAAGCTGGTATAATGAAGCCGATAGAGGATAGTGCGATCCAAGCAGGATTCTCGTTGTCCAAGCCCCAAAACTTTGGTCGAGCAGGGAGAATCTGCAACAACATCAGTCAGTGTTCGAGAGTATGGTGAAAGACAGAGTAATGGTGACATACTATCTCGGTCTCAACAACAACAAAAAGCTGCGTACACAAAGCCTTTCAATATGGCCAATCGCAGAGTAGTGTTGAAGCTCGTAGAAGGACAATATCTGACGCGAGAGGCAGAGGAGCAAGAGATGAGGTCGTTGGTGTATGAGAGGATGGGTGGGAGGAAGTGAGAAGCGTGGAGTTTACGGTAGTTGGAGAAGCCAGAATGGAAATTAATTTTGTGGGAGGGAAAATAAACAGTGAAGCGCGTGATGGGCAGGCGCGTCGGGCAGAGGGGGAGTGAGAGGGAAGGGACGATGGTGAAGTCAACGCACAGGCCTGCCTCAGGTGTTGAAGATGATCGGTGAGAACATTCGGTCTGTTGACAAAGGCGACATGAAAGCTGAGGTGGATTGGTCTGTATGAAAACAAACCTGCTCAACTGACCACGCAGAACAACGCATGTACGCCTTGAGCTCTCGAAGTGTACATTTGTCTTAAGTGTGACATGATATCTATCTTGACTAGAAATAGTACTATTGTATTTACACATTCAAACCTAAACATAGAATACCAGGAATCATCATGCTGCAAGGAAGGAAAGAGATTTCAGAATCTTTTGAGTAAAGAAATTGATTAGGCAATAAGTAATGATTGAACCTAGATGAGGAGGACATGTAGACCATAGTAATATCCTCACTTCATCCGAACTAAGGAGACTTAGCACCATTCTTCGTGTGTCTGGTGGATAAATTGCGACACTCCTGATATGTAAGTAAGTATCTACCCCTATATCAATTAGTTGAGTGAGATGAGGAAAGTCAGTAGACCATAGGATGAAGAGAAAGGCATGATAAACATCTTGAACTCATGAAAGAACTGTTGAGAGAGATTATAGAATTCAAAGGTAAGGCTCGGCTTTGTGGAACAATTAGGTGATGTCTTGCATTAGCAGACCATGGTTCGATGAAGCTTCGCCCGTCGTCGTGATGGTTGGCTCCACAGCACCTGAACTTCCTCTCTGGAATTTGATCTGCTTACCTAATATTGGGTGGAGGAGGCATCAGCCACACCTGGGAAGACATGTGTCACGTGATATGATAGGGGCGCCACAGTTGGGTTCGTCTCAGCTGGGCAGGGGCCAATGCCAAGGAAAGAAGGTCAAGAACCATGCCAAGAAAGGCCAAAGATGTAGCAGGAGCTCTCGGAGTCCTCTCCTTTCGTAGCACCGACGTGTTGTGTTTCCTGTTTTTTTCCCCTGTGGCTTGACCGACACTGACTCTTTGTCCTGTTCACTTCTTTCTCTCTTTAATTTCCCTGTTGTCTGTTCCATAAACACAAAATCTCGCATTCTCCGCTGTGCCTTGCTTAATCCTCTACACCACATTTATTGCCCGCCAAAAGCCTGCCGGCCGGCCTTTTCCCCCTCCACTCCGAGACGCTCTCTCTCACTCGGCGAGGACTTCTCAGCGACCCGTCGCCATCGGAATCGAGCCGCAGCAGGCCCTGCAGATGCTCATCACATAATATAGCAATGACTTTGGCGAGCAAGGGTGGGCAGCGTATGCTGTCGCACTTGTGCCCCTCTCCGACCCGGTGGGTTGGAACGCGTGGCTGCCGCCTCGGCCGCAGTCCTTGGGGGCCGCTGTCAGCACCGGCAAGGACGGCACCGGCATTGGCACCACCACCTTCATCGGCCGTCAACATCAAGACAGCCGCCGCCTACTTCTCCACACACCCGCCAGCAAGATCCGGTGAGTTGGTGCGCGTACGTTCTCATTTCTTCGTGTGTACCTCTCCAAAATCCCCATCCTTTCTTGTCGTCGCTGCGCGGTTCCACTCTCTGCGTGGCAGCTTCATCTGCTTCCTTCATGCCATGTTGACGGGATGGATATGATACGGCACCTGCAAGAAGCCCAATGGGGCACGGCTGCGCGAGGCTGGGCGCCAGATATCCGCTTCATCTGAAATGTTTTGGGCAGGGATGCTACATCTCTGTGTAGCCGAGGACCCGATCCTGCAAGCCAAGATGCTGCAGATCAGATCTCGACTGGTTTCCACAGCGAATCAGGCTGCGAACCGGTCGCTGTTACATCTTGCCTGTAAACGACCGTCACCTATGCACTTTTTGTAGAACGGACCTTGCGTTTTGGGCCAATGAAGAGGAATCTCAAGTGAAAGATCCTCCTATCGTTGCAACAAGAGCTGACCTTCAACCTAGATCAACCACAATCAAGCGCAAAGTCAGAGCCTGTCGCTCCGAGAGCCAATGATGGCGGCGATAGTCTTCCCAAGAAGATGCTCGAGTCTGCCGCGACATCGTTCGCCTCCATTCTGGTTCTGGCTGTCGGCTTCGCAGTGGCAGGCTATGCTTACCACAAGACGTACAAGCGCATTGTCCTGAAGAAGATGACCCGCGCCTTCACGCCTGGCGACCCCGTTCTTGAGCTGGCCGCTATCGGGAAGGAAGTACCGCAAACCTCCGCCGAGGCTGATGATCGGTGGGTGCAGCGGCCAGAGCAGGCACGCGTCGACAGAATCATTGACGGGTCAGAGGCTGGGCACTATTTCTTGCTTATGGGCGAGAAGGGGACCGGCAAGAGCAGCATGCTGATCGAGGCCATGCGTAAAATCGACGGCGAAGGCGTGGCTATGTTCGAGGCCCACGCAGATCTGGAAATTGTGCGCATACGCCTCGGCAAGGCCCTCGACTTTGAGTTCCATGAGGATTACATTGGCGGCTACTTCAGCGAACGCGGCCCTCGCGACACGACGGCTCTATTGGATATCGAACGTGCCCTCAACAAGCTTGAGAAAGTTGCTCTGGTCAACCGTGAAACGCGAAAGAAGCCCCTGGTTGTCATCATCAACCAGATGCACCTGATCCGCGACGACGACGATGGCAAAGACTTGATCGAACTTCTTCAGCAACGTGCCGAACAGTGGGCGGCGTCTAACCTCGTGACAATGGTCTTCAACACGGACGACTACTGGGTATACGAGCGATTCAAGCAGCTGGCTACGCGTATGGAGATCATGTCGGTGCGCGACCTGCCCAAACGCCAAGCTATCGCAGCTCTCGCAAAGTACCGCATGAAATACTTCAACGAGAAGTTGAGCCCAACGAGACTTGAGGAGGTGTATGACCTCGTGGGCGGCCGACTCTCGTTCTTGAACCGCGTTGCTAAAAGCAGAGATATGATTGCTACGTGCAAATCCATCTGTGAGGTCGAGAAAACATGGTTCCTCAACCAATGCTGGATTCTCGGCGCCGAGATGGACGACGATGTGATGGA
>JFBX01000049.1:97942-111249 GCA_001563135.1 Colletotrichum simmondsii | reverse complement strand
CCCCCCCCCCCCCCCCATGACATGCTTCACCCAGTAACTCCGACCACAGTAGTGCCGACCCGAGGAGGAAAAGAGAAGAATGTGAGTGTGAGAGAGAAAGGACGAGAGAAGAAAGAATACAACGCGCGGGTATACCGGGATGACGGCAATAAAGAAGAAAAGTGAGAAGAGCGTCTGGCGAGTACAAGAACAGCGCGGATGGATTGGCGCCATCCGCCGTGAACTGGCTAATATAGTTCAGGTGCACAAGAAATCAAGTCCGAGGCGTCTGGCAACGCTCTGCCAGTCCCAGACAGCAATCCATTCGCCACACTCCATGAGGTGCCATACTTCTTCCAGGACTTCGAGGACTCTATCGCAGTTGCGAAGACCAGTGTAGCCCCGGACCGACCGGATGATGCCTCGAAGTCGCTCTTGCTGCGTGGGGTCGAAGCACGTAGTACCAATGACCAGACTCGGCATCAGCAAGAGGGTAAGGGCTGGGTCCGATGGCTTGAAGCCCTCCATGATCGATAGAGACTCGTCCACCGCAGCAGTGATGCGATTGTCATGCTGCTGCGGGCGGCGAACCGGCGGTGGAGAGGCCGGGCGTTGTTCATCAATCACAGCGCAGCTAGAAGACCCGGCATCGGACTCATGCATCGAGCTCGTCCTGGATGGTCCTCGAGAGTTTGGCTCCCGCTTGAGCTGCATCGAAGAGGGGAACCCAGAACCCATGCTGGGCCTCAGGCCGGGAGACGAGGCGCAGCTCGTCGCCGTAGACGGCCTAGAAATCTGTGAATGGCGGCGGGAGGAAGACGACGAGGTTGAGGTGGCGACAGATGTAGCTATGGAGTAGACGGAAGGCCGTCTCTCTGGAGAGGTAGGGGGGTAGATTGTGCGGAAGAGATGCAGGAACATCATGTGTTTGTAAACCAGTCCAACTCTGTGACGGCTATCGCCTGGTGGCCAAAGAGGCATCCATTGCTCAATAGCCTCTTGAATCTCTTGCGCTCGGTACAGAACGTGATACGTCACGACAGTCTCGGCGCGTCTGTAAATGTTATCCCGGATGACGTTTCGGATGGTGGTGATCTGGCAGAGATGTTGAAACAGGCCATCAGCAACACCCAGAAGACGAGGCGAGTCCAACGGTACCAGAGCGCTCCAATCTTCGGAAGCCAAGCGTGGACGGTTGGGCGCGGGGTGCCAGAGGAGTTCGTCTGCGTAAATGTGGTACTGGAAGAATTCGCTGATGAAGGCCAGGAAGACAGGATCCTCTGGAGGGCTCTCTTGGATCAATTGCTTGTATCCGCTCAGGTGAACACGATGCGCTCCATGAGATTCACCTTCAATGAGTGTGGTGACCAGGAGGCAAAGGATTTGGGCGTAGCGAGCCGACAAGATTGTTTCGCGATCATCAATGTCCTCCTCCGCCGAACGGTTCATGTCGGCGTACAGAGTCTTCATCGCTTGTTCCTCGTGATATGCTGACCGGGCCTGTAGCGCTTCTAGGGTGGTTGTCGGATTTCTCTCGAGTAACTTGGCGCCGTACGGTGTATCAAAGTCGATGTGCTTGCTACTCATGGCCAGGATCGAGTGCATCACGCCCTGGTGAAGGTTTGCTAAAGGAAGAATGATATCCTTAAAGGCATTCTTGGCTTCCCCCTCAACAGTCAGAACGTTACTGAGGTGGACGCCGTAGTGTCTCCAGAATATCTTGTCCTCGATCGTGTCGACGCCGTTGAACAAAGGTTGCATGGTGAAAACGAGCGACTCCTCATCCCCAACGTGATCTTCGTCCGGGTTAGACCATCAACAAATTTGCTGGGCTCATAAGCGAGCACTTACCAATTGTTGCCTTTTCTTTGCCGCTTCTCCAAAGCTTCTTCTCATGATAGCCCTCGCAGACGACAGCATTCTTCTCGCAATTCATACCTGCTTACATGTCAGGGGGAAAAAGTCCCAAGCAGTGAGTGATACGGCAGTAACACTTACATCTCGGCTTCGCCTCGTCACACTTCTTCTTCCGTCTCCGACAGGTAATGCAGCCCGTCTTGGATCGACCTTTGGTCACCTTGCTTTGGTTGATGATGGATGCTACAGGATGTTTGCGGGGTCTTCCTCGGGGTCGCTTCTGCTTCAGTGAGTTTGTGGCCGATACCAAGGTAGTTTCTGTTTGCGCTAGTGGAGCCTCCTTGACATCGCCCAGCTTTAGATCGTCGTCGTCCATGGGTTCAATTTTGGGTATGATGGCGAAAGTGTCGTCCGATTCCTGTTCCCATACAATGTCGTTGTCAGCATCGTCTCCATCGCACGTATCGGCGTGGCCAGTGCTCCAGGAATCGGTGCAGGACGAGGATGCGGAATGTACCATTGTCGGGTCGCCGGACGGCTCTAAATGGGGAATATCAACGGCGGCGCTGACGGGAGACAGCTGTCCGGAGAGAGAGTGAGGAATACTGGTCGAGGTCATCCAGGCCGCTGCCGTTTGGGAGGTTGGTTGGTGTGGAAGCAGCATGTCGTCTTGCATGTTGTCGTCTGAAGAGTTACTGTGGTTGTCCGACCATGAGAGATCCCCGTCGTCCGAAACCATTGAGAGAGAGGTAGAATCCATGGCTCGTCACTAGCGAGACCATGCCAACACGAAATATTCAAAATCGGTGAGATTCTGGTGGCCAGTTGTTAAAGCGATTCGTCGGTGTGGTGCTGATGCGGTGGCGACAGGATAGGATCTGGACAGCCTGAGTTGTCGATCAATCGTCGAGTCTGGTGAAAGCTACGGGATGTCGAACGGTGTGTGAGGTCGAGCGGGGAGGTAAGGAAAGGACGGCAGTCAAATGATATCTCTCTCGAGGACGAGTGACCAATGTGAAGATGGATGAGACAGGGAAGCGGGCGAGGAGCCTTCTGAAGATCAAGACCGTTGCGGTCCGCTCAAGAAGAAGGGAAAGGCTGATCACTGGGAAAGCCGATGTGGAATGGAGGGGCTGAGATGGGGTGGAGAGATGATCGCTGGGTCTTATTTGGGAACCAGCTTGTCGTCGAGACGAAGTGGGAAAGGAAAGAGGGTCGTTGGACGACAGGATATGGGGCCAGCCGCTTCGAGGGGCGGGATATGCATATACATATCTGCAGATAGCTGCGCTTGCTAGTGGGTGGGAAGTCGGGACGGCGACAGGGTCTCGAGGTGAATGAGGGAAGACATGCAGAGAATCGATGTTTCTCCCATACGCACTAAGGTCCCCTAGCACATTGGGTAGCTCCCCTCAAGCAAGGTGCGAGAATGAATGGCCCATGGGGATGGGGGTACGGATACTTCATACGGAGCATGGGAAACAAGACTGCCTGCCTGCCTGCCAGTATTAGCCTCCGTACGATTACATAGTACCCACACGATGGATGGGCGAACATGGGTGAACACGGGCGGATAAGGACGGTGTGGGATGTGAGGTGAGTAGCGAAGTGGTGGTGAGGTCTCACGTCGCACCGACTTGTGCCAAGACGACAGCCGGGGTTTTGATGCTCTCTGCTGCCAGCTTCCTTGCTCCTCCGCCCCCAGGGCAGTCCCTATCTGTGCCGTCAGTGCCGTGAGGAAGGCCATGCTAATTAAAGAGCCCAGTGGTCACCGTATAACGACGAGGGTACTCCGTATGGAGTTCTATGTACAGATGTTCGTACATAGAAAAAGACACGAACCGAATCGCTGTCAGCTTGGCTCTTGTCGACGGTGGATGCCAAGTGGATTTCGGGGCATCCTTGACAGCATCTCTCTCTCCTCCACCTACGATGCAGTGGTGCAGTACGGCGTACTAATTACAAGGACTGGTGCCCACCGTTGTCGAGGAGCAGAGAAGCAGAGAGGAGAGTAAGTACGCGTGAACAGACGACGTAAGACAGAGAGACGAAGAGAGAAAGAAAGAGTGAGAAAATGGGTGCCTTTCTCAGGCTCTCTCTCTTTCTTTCTCTCTTTCGCCAACGTCCTGTCCGCCTCTCCCACATCTCGCCAGGCCCCTCCTGACTCCTCCATCAGCCCCGGTCGTTGCTAGCGCAATATGGCCGACAACCCTTGCCAGTGACAGCAAGGTACCCTCAAGTACTGCAAGTCGCTACCCGCACGACACCACCCCACGATGGTGTCAAGAGCTGTGATTCGCCGTCGTAGATTTTCTTTTGGCTTTGACCAGAGGCTGGCTTGGCCAGAAAGCTGGACTGTGCGTCGATTCCCTGAGTCCTTGGGCTCAAGTCATGCGCGGCCATGTTGTATCGCGGAGACTCCACCTCGACTGCTTGAGACGAAGTGAGCAAGAAAACCATTCATTCCTACACTAACAAGAGTGAAAAGTGAGAGACGACAGCCCGTTTGTCTTTTCTGCAGGTTGGTCAGTATTGACCATGACAAGACTAAGAGGGGACCGGCGACCGACAGTCGATCGTTAATTCGCACGACTCATGAGTCGACAAGTTCAGGCCAGCTAAGTGGCCGGTTCTTGGAAATCGCAATGGATCTATCCGTATTGCTCCTGGGCCTTGGACTGGTTCCGCTGGCGGAACGAAGAGTTGGCAATCGGCCGACAGCCGCCATGAAGGTGAAGAAAACTGACCGGGACGATGCGAGACAAACCTGACAAGGAGGGTGCATCATTGCTTGGGATCGCGTCGCGTTGTGTCAAGAAGAGTGGGGAGATGGAGAGAAACTCGGAGATGGATATCGAGGGGGGGGGGGGGTTCCAGCAGGGAAGACTCAAGAGTCAAGACTATTAGGTACTGTGTGAGAGGTTAAGAGTAATAAGGGCACCTTCAACCTTGTCCTATGGTAAGCCGTATGTATTAGTCGTGCAGGAGTCAGGACCCAACGAGACGAGAGTCCAGGGAAGAGATGGGATCACGGTGGTTTGCTCCATTTCGGGCACAAAGTGAATTGAGCCAGCGTTGGTCGGTACTTGTCCATGGGCGTTGGGGCAGCGAAGCGTAGGAGAAGTCTCTGTACCATGATATCATGGTGGACTGTGAGACCGGAGGTCATGCTTCTGAGGCCTGTCACTGCATATGCAGGCGGCTGGATTTGGAAAGACGACGGGCTCTGGTCAGAGTCAACTGTCAAGGTGAAGAGACGGGGCGGAGTAGTCTATCGTCGGTTGGCGAATCAGCAAAGAGCTAGTGAGCGATGTGCGGCGTGACTGGCCGGTGCTGTGCGCGGAGCCATTTGTGGGTGGGGGTGGGACGACCGTGGAACCGTGGGTGAGTGGCATCCATGGCATGGTGTGTCGGAGTCTGTGAGGATCATGATGGATGGCATGGAGTCTGGAGATCCAGTCAGGGTCACAGACACGAAGAGTCTGTGGTCCTGTCGGCCGAAATGGCGCGCGGTGAAGGAAGGCAAGGCGAGCCGCAAAGAGCCGGGGGAACACAGCACCATCTCGACTGCCATGGCATGTACCTCGATCCATCGCGTGGTCGTGAGCCAACCACGGCAAGGTCTAAAAGATAATGTAGTCCAGACAGGGCGTCGAAAGCGCCTCAGCTTCGCAGCTCAGCTCTGGCAGGGAAAACCTTTAGGCAGAGACAAGTCGCCGCCCAAAGAGAATGGGTGTCGGGACTAGGGGCGCCGTGGGGTTCGGAGCTGTTTGGAAAACCAGTAATGAGCCATGAAAGCTTACGATGCATGGCGATGTGTCGGTTTGGCAATGTGAAGGAGAAGCGTACGGAGTATACCAATGTATGTAGGTATGGCTGGCTGAGATGTAGGAGCCGGGGGGAAGAGGGTTCGCCTCAGATTGAAACTTGTCGGGAGCGGCAGAAGTCTTGTTGCGTTGTTCTGGTTGGTGCCATGGCGCCCTGTCACTGCAAGCAAGCTGCAATGCAGATGCGGCGCGCTGGGCCGGGCTGCGTGGGAGGCGGGCTCTGGCTTAGAGGCCGGGGCTTCGACATGATCAGGTTGGTGCTGTTTTGATGCTGTCCGTCGTCTTGTTTCTTTTTCCGAGTAATTTGCGTTCGTGGGCGTGGTCGCGGTCGTCGTCGTCGTCGTCGTCGTCTTGAAAGTGGCTGTTCGTCGGCAACGAGACTAGGGTTCAAGTTCAGGTTCGGGATATGGGTACCTTGTAGGAGGGCTTGCCGGGGTGGGTTTGCTGCGTGTTGTCTTGGGTATATTCGTTAGGATCGAGTGGTGACAGAGACATGGCATTGGTGAGCAGTCTTGGCCGGCGTCTCGCCTAGTTGGTGGTCTATTGCCGGCGGACACGAATGGAGAACTTAGAAGGTCGGCACCTCATCGAATGACTGCGGGCTGCCAGGGTTCGGAGGTACGGGGGCACTGGGGCGAAGGGGCAGGCCGCACGGAGGCTGGAGTCTATCCGTACGAAATATGCGTATGTACATAGAGTGTGAGAGCCTGGAAATTGAAGCACAGGGAGGATGTCGACATATCGGTGGAAACTGGAAGTATCCGTAGACTCCATGTTTAATTAGGGCGATGATCTAGGGCGATGTTAGCCTGTTGCTTTCACTGTTAGTGGCTCCCGCGGTGCGTTCAAACCTCAGAGTGCAATCTTGCAGGGCCTAGTACGTAGTGGGCACGACCCTGACAGTTGATGGGGGGTCCCTGGGACCAATCCATGTTTCTCTCAGAGACAGAGACCTCTCGTCTAAAGATGGTGTAAGTGCTTCGGAATGAAAAGAGAGTCAATGGAAGTTCAAGTCTGCCGCACTGCAAAGGTCAAACTGCAATTCCTTGGGCAATTGCAAAGACAATTAAAAGTGAGCCTGAGGTTTGCCTGTGTTCTACCTATGCATGAGGTGAGGTAAGAGGTCGACCCGGACTTTCCCAGGCCCCAAAGTACCTCCTCCACCACTTGCCTTTTTAACTGAAGTGTTTGTACCTTGTGAAATAGGTAGGTAGGTAAGGTACCTCACAATGCATGCATGGAAGGTATGGGGCAAAAGGCAGGAAGGGACGATATCTGGCGCACTTACCAAGGTGAATACCTAAGGTAAGGTACCTATTATGGAAGGCACCCGTACCTTACTTTTGTGAGGCGCCTTCCACCACTTCCGTTGAGGTTAAAGTAAGAAAGGGAAGAGGTCCCTGGTATTCCGTGCGTCCCTTCCTCTTCCCATCTGCCATCCTGCCATCACTGGTCACCGGGCCCCTCTATTCATAGTCGTTTCCTGGTACCTAGTAGGTAGTCTGTGCACCGAGGTGGGCGGTCCGCGAAGCAGACATGGCTGTGCCTTCCCGTGTTCCCACTGGACCTTAGCCAGGATCCCGCCTTCCTCCAAGCTCAACCTGCCCGCACCTTCCTGCCTTCCTTCAAAGGTCCATGCCTTTCTTCATAGGTACCTAGGTAGTTCGAGAAAAGGGTTCTCTCCCGGGTCCCAAGGCAGGTCAAGAACCTAGGTACGGAAGGGAAGGCAAAGAGATTTGTGCCTGCTTGCAAAGGGGCGTCACGTAAGATGGCTTTCTCCATCCTCGTGATCCTGTGCTCTTGACCTTAAGGTACCTTACACTGTCGGTACCTACCTTACGTGGATCTGCCTCGCCGGAGAAAACTCCGCATTTTGTGCTGGACACTCCGAGCTCTCATGACCGGGCAAGACGACGACATTACGGTCCTGTTGCCCAGCCCCAGCCCATCCATCGGCGGTTGACCGAGACTCCTTCCATTGGTGCAACAGTCTACGGATACGCATACTCAACACCTATCCATACAGAGGACCTCGTGCCTTTGTTGACCCGGGCCTGCACACATTGACAATAGAGGTCACGGCACGACCTAAACTCTCACTCTCGTCAATCTCCCCACGCAGTGTCCACTGCCACCAACGTCAAATGCGAGGATGAGATACCCATCTCAAACTCAAACAGAGCGGCCACATGGGTATCGCTTCTCCAAGGTTTGACCTTCTCTCGTGTCCCGTCCGTGGCGGCCCTGATGCTGATGGAGTGTTAGCGACCATCTGCCGGTGCAACGCGAGCCTGCCCCCACGCCCGGCACATGGGACAGGGGACTTGGGGCCCCCCGAACCTTCGTCTTTCGTGTTGGCCATGATCGGACAAGTCGGAATCCCATACGACTACTCTAGAGTCTGGACCGATGATCTATACTTCGTACCAAAGCACAGATTTTCGAACTAGACTCGGCTCTGCTCTGTCGTCCCCTCTAGCTAGGAACGTGGTTTACCTGCCTGCCTAGACACAGCAAAGCGAGCCATCCGAATCCACAACCTTTGCCTACCTTATGTTCTCCGCCTCAATATCCGTATGCTGCTCCAGAGTCCATCATATCCCTAGCTACAGAGTACAAGAACACGCAAACAACCACAGAATTACTTGAACGACTAGCTTCAGGAGGGCCGCGACATTCCAAGCCGATGATGCTCATGCCCTGGCTGTCTCGCATCCGCTATCGATCAACTAAATATCCGTGCCAGGGTAAGGCACCACAAGGTTCGAAGCCATTGGTGCATCTCAATCCTACCCACATACCCTGTTTGACGACTCAGGCCTTGTGGTTGCATCTCATCGCAATGCGTCCCTTCGCTCTATTCCTCGGGGCCTGCGTCGGAAAAATCTCCAACAGAGTTGGCCGCTCTGCGATGCCGTGGTTCTTGGCCATTGAGAAGACCACACGGCTGAACAGAATTAGGATCACCTGTGCTCACATTACCTTTGGAAGAGCGGACTGGACAAACCACCCCCCTCCTGTCGTCGCCGCTGTGGTCAAGACTTCAACCTTTTTTTTTTTTTCGTTTTCGCACGCGTATCAAGTCGCGACACTACTCCAAGCAACCAGACGAATCCAGTAATTCTGCCATCGCGAACAGGACGAGTGGCTAAGACATGCGTACGAATACAGTATGCACTTACACACAGTCTTAGCTCCGGCTAAACTCGCTCAAGGAGGTCAACTTGGACTTTCTCCCGGCCGGTCATACTGGGTAATCTGATAGAGGCATGTCTCGGATTGCCTAACTCGGTACTCCAGCGCCATGGGGTCCCTGGTTGGCCGAGGCTGACCCAGACGACCACCAGGCCAACCCAGTCAACAGTCTATTGTCTCGCCACTGGCGCGGCCCATGTCCTTTCCGAGCAAGGCTTTCATAGGATGCTCGCAATGATACTGTACCTAGTTACGCTTCGACCCTCTGTTGCTTAACCAACCCCAGCTTATCGTCACATATCACATACATGCGAGTACGACAACCTCCGTGTCGTGCGGACGAGACCAAGTCAGCCTAACGGCATCAACGGCGCAAGTCCTGGGCACTGGCAGCGCGCAGCCGATCACTATCCGAACATCGCCGAGTTTCTTTCATCACTTGAACGTTGTGAGACTCTGCGACAACCGACCCCGTTTAACTTGAGACGACAATAGAGGAGCAAATAAAGCGACGACGACAAAGGCGGAGAAGGGTGCCGCCCGAGCGCAAGGCTTGGCCCGTTGTCGGATCTGGCTACCTCCCGTCGCCTTTTGACTTTCGAGACGGTGCGTGCCGTCGACGGCTGGTCTCCACCGACATTGGATCATCATCAGTGCGCAATCGATGCCAATCGACCTTCTCTACCCGCCTGTCCACCACCACTATCACCTTCGGGGCCTCGAGTCACCACCTTACCTACCGTGCCAGTGTGGATGGACACATGTATCCCTACGCTGGGTATAGACTATGGATCATGGTTACTGGTTGCTCAGGGAATCTCGATACTGTGATCTCCCCCCTCTCCGGTGGTGCCTGAGCAATGGTACGGATAATTCAAGGCCTTCCTGCAGGGCCTATGTGGGCGCAGATGATGCGGCGACTCGGCGAGGGGCTATTTATTTTGCATCTAATCCACCTACATAATTACCTACCTGCCTGTCATCTGCGTTTCCATGCTCCATGACCGGTGTCTTTTACACTTACACAAAGCCCTTCGGCCTACGTACACGTACACGCTGAGCAAATGGCTGCACATAACTCAAGAACTGCTCTCTGATAATCGGCTTTCATTCCTCCCATGACCGGGCTCAGGCGAAGAACTCACTTCTCGAATTCTCATACACAGTACTCTGTCTCCGACGGGGCACTACTTTAACTCACGTCGACCCTAGATCCATGGCGAACAGCACCATTCCTTGCCCATGCCTGTCGAAATGGAGGGGAGAGGAAGTTGATCTAGCTAAAATTGTCAGTAGCGGGGGAAAAGGGACACCGAAAAAGATACATGACAGTACTTTCCACCACACCCTCCGAGAGCCAGCTCGCAACCCTCCACTCATTGGTGCGCATTCGACTCGTTTTGCGATTCACCTTCCTTGCCCTTGGCGGCTGTGGTTATGGCACTAAGGCTGTGGGGGGGCTTGTTGCTTCTGTGTCCTTGATGCCCGGCAGGCATCTTGCTCTGGTTCGTCCGCTGGCCCTTCGTGCGTCTCATCCTCAACCGAAAGGGGTCCTTGTTGGAGAGCAACCTGAGACCATCCATGCCGCTGCAGAGAGATGTCCGCTGCAGACTCGGGGATTTTCGCAAGGGGGCCCAACAAGTGGATGATTCATCAGAGACAGACAGAGTGAGTCCTCTTGACGATTGCCTCACTTGCTGCCGTCGAGCTCATGCTTGCTGCTACTCAAGCCTGAAGCGATTGCCGGATCATTTGATCAAGGCGCGTCACCTCAGGATATCAACTGAATGGGCTGCAATGTAGGCTGATGCTGGCAGCAGTGACAGTACCAAGTCAATAAGTTGCGGGAGATTGACCACAGCCCCACGCTCGAAGCGTTTTGCAGCCAACAAGCTAGATGCCTGCGTGCCAGCATGTCCATGTCTCCGGGCCTCTCATGCACCGCGTCAGCTATGCTGTTCTGCTGCTCGTCATCAACCCTCTCCCACGCTTCCAGTGCCCGTACGGATACCTCGTACGGGTACAGATGGCTTGCGTGCTTGCGCAGTGGTTCATTTTACCCACACAACTGGGGGCGATGCGCTTGCGGGAGCGAAAGGGATCTCAAGACGGCCAGTGCCTCAAAGTTCGGATGCGACATCACACCGCCAGATCGCGCGCACCACGTTCCTGGGCAAGCGTTCCGTCGGGGCGACAGATGCCAATCTAGCGGCAAGACCGTCCGATCTATCTTGTTAGGGCTCGCGAGCTGCCGTTAACACCGAGATTGAAACCAGCCTCGAGCCAGGCCCAAACACACAGAGTAGCAAACTTCTGTTTGGCGCGAACCAGCCTTCTTCTCCAGCTGGCGCTGAATGACATCCCACAGGCGGCAAAAACTGCCTATTCGCATCCCCACCGTCTAGACAAGTGCTCCAGCTCTTGCATGATCATCGCCGAGTATACAACCATCCCTGGACAATGGAATCTTGTTTCTTCCTACTTTCCACTCAGCCAGCATCTAGACCGCGTTAGAGGCGATTCACAGTCGCAAGGCGCAAGACGACAGGGATAGCTTTGAAGTCAGCTGGCCCCCCACAGAATGCAATCGATTGCCTGCTGGCCAACCACCTCCATCAACGCTTGACTGCTCGCATTCCAGTGTTCGTTCGACCTACATCGCACAGCCTTGTTAGATCGACAACTAGTGCCCTTTCCTCGGACATAAAGAAACAAACGCAGGGCTTCTTGTTCGTCTAGATCTGAAAGGTGTTTCTAACGGCCGACACCTTTCATAGGACTGACCCAGCGGGAAAAGGCGGTGTCCAACGTCCAAGCAGCCTAGACCCGGAAACCCAAACACGTCGACGCATTGTAGGGAACATGCCGATTCCAGGTCCTCGGGGAAGGGGAGTTCCTTGCATTTGACAGCGCCTCGGCCACGTTTACCCCGCCAAAGCTCACCAACTGTCACGACATGAACGTCCGACTACGCTCCGAACCACCGTACTCTGGGCCGCAACACGGTTTTCGGCCATTGTTTTGCCATTGAAACGTTCAGAGAAGTGCGGTGAGGGCCTCATATTTGTTTCTCCAGAGTTCCACCTTTGGGCAGAGACAGGCAAGCCCGAGCACGCCTCTTCGCCACTAACCTTGTCTAGGTCAGATCTAGCTCGTTCACGAGGGTGGTGTCTACGCAAACTAGTCATCCGCAAGTTCCCAGGTGCCTAAATCTGGTTCGGAACCTGGCCTCACCGCATCGCTGCCCGTCATCATTACCAGTCTATTTGTCTTTAGTGACATGCAGAAACATTCTTGGAGAGGAGTGGCTGGAAGTCCTCGTTTCCAAAGTGGATTTCTGCCCAGATATCTCACCTCGTCCCGTCTGAATCTCGCAGCGTACGGAGATCTCCCGCAGTCTACAGGATCTAATCGGGATGACCGACATCTCGGTATCCACCAGCTTCTCGCTTCTCAAATCTTTGGTCGACTGACCTCACAGGACGATGAACGATGCCTGATACCAATGTATTGAATGGAACCGCCCAGTGCCACCCCTGCAGACGAACCAGTTCTTCAGCGCGCCATTCCAGGCGTTCCATTCACCATGTCACTTTCCACTAGCAATGTCTCTCCCATTAGCGGGACGAAACTAATCAACGGATCACAGACGATCAAGCAGCGACGGAGAGCAAGAGACACCACCCATTGGCTTTGCTAGACAACCACACGACCAAGCATATGCCAGCCCATGATCAAGCGTTCCCTCCCCCTTCAGGTTCCCGGTTTTACAGGCTGCCAGCTAGTCCGAGGTTCGACATGTGAGACCCAAAGACTGGTGATCACCGGAGTTTATCTGTCCAGAACAGTGTATCGGATATCTTGCTTATCTTTGCCTAAACATAGAGGTGTGCTTGCTCAAAGATGTAGGCATCGCTTGCTTTCCAGAGTAAATCAGGGGGCGGTGCAGCACCGGCGTCCTTTCGAGTGCTTTGAGACACAAGGTTTATCAGAGTTCAATGGTTCGAGCTGAAGCAGTTCATTTTTTGGCGCCTGATACGCAGTTCGGATGACTCAACAAGCTCTCAAAATATCCCTTCCCCTTTGGGAGAGGCGAATTATGGTGATTTGATATCTCAAGTATGCATCCATGATTCTTCGTTCTCGTGTAAGGCCCGTAACGTTACCTGTGTTCCCGGGCACGCCTCGTTGCAGGCGCCAAAAGAACTCGAGACAGTAATCTGAAAGGTTATTTCTGCTTGGATCTTGCCAAGTGTGGGTTTTGGATGCACAGACAAAAGTGTCCAGAGTGCGGGCTCGGCGTGTTATTTGCTTTTCGAGCAAAGAATTGTGTGATACATCATTGTCTTGACTTTTTGAATGTATGGTGGTTCGAGACAACGCCTCAACAAATTCCCTTTCTCAAGCTATGCCACAAGCTCAGACTCTAGCTACGGTTCGTTTGACGAA
>JFBX01000049.1:77049-97932 GCA_001563135.1 Colletotrichum simmondsii | reverse complement strand
TTTTTTTTTTTTTTTTTTTTCGAATACCATACCACTTGCCGTTCTTTGTTGGCCCAAGATAGGGAGGGAGTGAAAATGTGTCAAAGGAGCCAGGGGTAAGGGATTGATATGTTGCTTCCACTACATGACGCGAAATCAACGGCCCGAGAGTACTCGCGTAGTACGGCAGTATCCTCTTCTCGTGACTCTCGATCTGCACTGCTGTCATCGGCATTAGGTCAAAGGCTTGAATGCTGAGATTCAGTCCTATGTTACTAGCGGTTGTTGTTCTCAGAAGGGCAAATCAAAACGATCGAAAACTTGCAGAAACTTCTCTGAGCGTTCTGTCTTGGACTGCATATCTGATACTTTGATAAAGGTCTGTTATATTATCTTTCCGTTCGTTATAGATGCCAACATCCTGGGCAATGTGAACCTGAGTTTGTTTAAAATGGATTGAAGACATGAGAACTCATCTTGTATCGCACCACTACATACAGAAGACACTTCAAGGGATGATCAATAGACTGGTTCTTGACTTCTAAGTCTTGCCGGAGGATCGAGTCGCATCTTGTTTCCCTTAGTCCATTTTGCACCCCGTCTTTGGCATTTTGTCGCTTGTGACAATGAGCGCCCCAACGCTTGTAATGAACACCAGATTGATAAGACCTCCTTTTGAATATCTCATTGGAAAGACTTTGCCAACACGTAGTCAAGCAGGAGTCAGTTGAGATCCCACGGATCTCGTTAGTCTGCCGTACGAAAAGCTGCAACTCATTCCCTAATGAGCCAAAGGGGCGAGACACACAAGAGTTTTCGAGCTGGGCTTCGAGGTCCCAGAGGCGTATCTAAACAACAACTGTTAGTTCAACTTGTAGAGAGCTCGGTAGTACTCTGCAAAGATGTGCCTTCCAGGGTGCAGGCTGAATATGCAGCGAGCGTGTGGGCCGCTTAAGTCGTGTGTCTAATCCTACGGAGTCCCGGAAGAGCGAAGCGATCTAGAGTGTAGGTCAGGCAGTTGAAAGTTCGTTTCACCACACAGTGAAAGGGGCAGTCTTCTCAATAAGAAACCAAAAAAAAATGATGACCAATCGTCAGACATATCATCGTGCACCAAGCTGTCTCGAGTAGAAGCGCGAACTTTGAAAATTGAATATACATGGTATTTCTACTTTTTAGCACGGAAGATGCAATTTGATGAGAACTGAAGTTAGGACAGGCGGTCCGCATAATGCAACTATCTTGAACTTGTCCGAGCCGAAGTGAATGATGCGTTTTGATAATAAATTGGGCATCTGACAGTCCCATTGGGAAAGGAGAGATAGGCTGATTGCAACGATATGAAGTATGTCATCCATAAATCCTGAGTTCTTGCACATTAGTATTCTAGGAACCCTCTTTGGTAGCCTGGTTCTGTCACCAATAATGAAAAAAAAAACGAAGGGAGATGAAGGCATCTAGGAGTCAAAGATCTATCAAAAACATCATCAAGCGAACGATTGTCAAGAGTATCTGTCCCAAGCTCAGACTCACCCCGACTACCTGGAATAGATATATTGGAGAGAAGAAAAAGATTGACGGGAAAAAAATCGGATACGAGGGTTGACTCGAACTCGTGACCTCTCGATCTCAAGACTCGGATTGGTGAAGTAGTAGTATGTAGTAGCAGTTGGTACCTGGGGGGTGTCATGAGAATGATGGATCCTGAGAGTTGCATAGTTCCGTCACCATAATTACTAGTAAACAAAATGTACAAAAAGGGAAGCTGCTCGCTATGGCGTCACTATGGTACTGCTTGCCACTCAAGGCTGCCCATCTAGGCACTCTAAGGATAGAGTGTTAAAGGCACAATCATACCGTTCGGCCGTCGTCTACAACGGGCGATGCTTCCTTGGAGGAATAATTGCACTCCTGGCCCCTATAAGGGCTGCTCACCGCCCCATCGATCGCACCTTCTCCCGAATACGCAACGGGCCTATGGCAAACTATCCATAATCGGTGATTCATTCCGTCACGGAGAAGGAAATGCTATTAGTCTAGCACGTGAGGCATACTGTGATGATATTGACAGTTTCAAATTCTTTATATATCTTTCAATATCTGCCAATCTCACGCCTATTGGCTACGAATTACCTGCCAGATTCACCTTAATCACTCCTACCATCCGCATAACAAAGCTTAAGCAAACTCGGCCTCGTCAATGTTTCTCAAAAAGATGGTGTACCACTTGACGAGATTGACGTGGCCTTTGACGCTCGTCTTCTCATCAACGGTATGAACACCCGCCCACTCGTCGCTCTCGGGGTCATATCCAGGAAGGAAGCGGAAGATGTGCTGGGTGAGGTCCCAGTAGTACCGGGTATCCGTGTTACCCGTCATGA
Source organism: Colletotrichum simmondsii (assembly GCA_001563135.1). Taxonomy (NCBI): domain Eukaryota; kingdom Fungi; phylum Ascomycota; class Sordariomycetes; order Glomerellales; family Glomerellaceae; genus Colletotrichum; species Colletotrichum simmondsii. Next base: position 95,572 of record JFBX01000049.1, on the reverse strand, counting down.
TACCCGGCGAAACAACAATCTCCTCGCCGTACAAGGCGCGCGTGGTGCCCGACAGGATGCCATACGGCGTCACGCCGTCCACCGACGTCGGGGTCACGGGCGCAGGCTCGAGCACTTTATCGTTGCCCTTGAGCGTGATGCTCGACGGCGTCTCGGCCTCGTCGTCGAAAGCGTGGAGGGTGAGGTTGTACTTCTCCGCGACGGGGCGCACAATGGCCGCGAGCTTCTCCTGCACGCTAGACGTCTTGTCGCCGACGTTGACGCGGTGGTTGACGACGGCACGGACGCGCTCCGGGAGGGCGTTGATCTTGACGCCGCCCTCGATGATGTCGGTTGCCACGGAGGTGGTGAAGAGATACTTGACCTGCGGGCCAGCCTTGGCGGCCTCCTTTGCCAGGCGGTCCGTCTTCTTCTTGCACATCTGCTTGCTGGTGTCGGCGGGGAGGAGTCTGCGCAGGTTGTCGGGGAACTCTGGCGCGTACGAGGCGCCGCACTGGAGCTTCTCGAGGTACGGATTTCCGGAGATGAGCTCGGGGGCGTAGAGGTTCGCCTCGATGTGCGTGATGAGCTCGGAGAGGATGCCGATGCCGGTGTGCTCGGGCGGGATGGAGCTGTGGCCGCCGGGGGTGCGGACGATGACCTCGACGTCGATGTAGCCCTTCTCGGCCGTGCCGGGGATGGCAAAGGTCTGGCCCCATTGAGAGTCGAAACCGGACCCCTCGTCGACGATGATGGCGGCACCGTCCTTGCCGTAGCGCTCCAGCAGGAAGGGTGCGAGATGTCCTGCGCCGCGCTCGCCGGAGACCTCCTCGTCGAAGCCAAAGGACAGGACGACGGTTCGCTTGGGGGAGAAGCCGGCGTCGATCAGCAGCTCGACGGACTCGAGGATGCCTATGAGGGAGTTCTTGCAGTCCATGGCGCCACGGCCCCAGACGTAGGTACCGTCGTAGGCACCGCTCCAGGGCGGGTGCGTCCAGCTGTCGATGGTGGTGGGCGCCACAGGGACGGTGTCCTGGTGTGCCATGAGGACGGTGGGCTTGAGGCTCTCATCGGAGCCCTTCCATGTGTAGAGCAGGCCGTGGGTGTTTACACGCTCGAGGCGGAGGGTGTCGTGGACCTTGGGGAAGGTCTTTGCGAGGTAGGCGGAGAAGGGGAGAAGCTTGTCCCAGCGGTCGTCGGCGCCGACAGGGCCGTAGTTGTCAAAGGACTCGGTGGGGATCTGGACGGCACCCGAGAGGCGGGCGACGGTCTCGTTGCGGAACTTGGGGCTGTCGAGGTATGAATCCAGCTGGGTGAGGCCAGACGAGTTCTGCGTCGGGAAGAGGGGGTCGACCTGGCGGCAGGCGTTGGCGGCGGGGGAAGCACCGCGGTGATGGCCGTGGCCGAGGAACGGGATGGCCGAGGCAGACGGCTTGTGAAGGTAGGCGAGGAGGAGGGCGGCGGGGATGAGGGACCACCACGCGGTCCGGCGGCGGCGTGGCTCCGGAGCTGTGAGCTCGGGCGCCGGGTGCGCGAGGGGGAGCTTCTCCGACATGACTATCAACAACAGTGTGAGCACTCAATTGAGATGGTGCTGTGTGATGTGCCAATACTGTTTGCTGCTCACTTGTGTGCACAGCTTTGGAGGCGTGGGGTGGGAGGAGTTGATCTGAGTGAGTGAGTGAGAGTTGTGAGTAAAGATGAGAAAGTGAGGTTGAGAATGAAGAGGTGAAGTCATGGAAGAAGACGCGACGGGGTCCATCGGTGGTGTGCTGCCCCATGAGTATGACAAATGAGACGAATGAGTGCACGGCGTGTCAATCAATGGTCTCCCCCCCGATTTCCCCGCCGTTTCATCCGAAATGCCTCTAAAGCCCCGATCCTTCGGCGCCGTTATCGCATCTGGCGATGGACGGCATGACGGTGCGGATACCTCACCTCAGGTTGATAACGATATCGGGATTTCTGCCCACCCATCTCCAAGTTATCGAATCTTCAACTCCTCGTGCGGGGCTCAAAAGCATTGTGCAGCTTCCTGATTGGGACCTCATCGGCTTCAATCGGCTGGCTTCACACACCACCGGGCCGGGATGTTGCTGACCAGGCAGTGGGATCGTCTTCCTTGCAGCTTCTCCTCGGCTATTCCATAAAGCTGGATGTCAAGCTCTGCTCGGCTTTTTGGCTGAATTTAGGATAGCTTCTATTCGGTGCGGCCCCCTGTATCGGAGCTTTTATCATTCGAATTGGGATGTTATGTGGGACTCGACCGTTGAGTTAAACCTCACCAAATTGTACGGCATCACGGATAAGGATATGGCAACGGCATCGTCCAGCCGAAAGTAATGCTCTTCAGCAAATCAATCATTATGGACGTAAAGACTGGTGGTATCTATGCAAGTCGCTCATTTCTCCTTCTTACGCCCCTCCATTCGCGTCCGCGCAGCTCTCAACAGAGCCCACGCAACCAGCCGATACACAATCACACACCCAGCCAATGCCGCAATGTTGACGTTCGGATCCACGTTGAACTTGTACAATTCGAGCACGTCCTCGCCCGTCTCCACCGGACACCGTCCATCCGGCAACCTCTGCCCGTCCTCGCACGTGAACGTGACCGACCTTAAGCTGTATGGCGCCAGAGCCCGCGTCCCGTATCTGATGGGCGAGAGGTAGTTGAAGATCTTGAACAGCTCCGGCATATCGATGGAGAGAACACCCGCCATCGTGTTGGCAACAGATAATATCACCGACGTGAGGTTTACGGCGAACCCCGTGTGGTTGAAGAGCGTATTGAACATGATGCCCACCGACTCGCCGCACGAAACGATGCCAAAGCATGAAAACACGCAGACGAAATACATTGTCACCGTCCGCGGGAACCCCACCGCCAAATCCGCGAGCACGCCAAAGATGAGGCAGCTGATGATCTCAAAGGGGAACTCGAGTACAGAGTACGCCGCCAGGAACGCCTCAACGCTGTACACCCCGTCGTCGTCCTCGCGGTAAAAGACGTCGCGCTCGGCGGGGTAGACGGCGACGTTTTGCAGCATGCCTACAAAGTAAAAGGCGCCAATTTCCTGTACGAAGCCCATGCGGTTCTGCACAGAGTAGTAATCGTTCTTGAGCGGCGCGAAGAAGAGGGCGAGGACGATGCCTAGTCCCACGACCTGCATGATGCGTGCGAGGAGGAGCGGCGGTTGGCGGCGGAAGTTGATGAGGCCGCGGTGGACGAGGAGGGGGAAGGCGACGAAGAAAGAGGCGCGTTTGCGGACGAGAGCGCCTAGCTCGGCTGGGGTCGCGAGGTTTGCCTTGTTGAAGGCCAAGGCCTTTCGAGGGTGTCCAACGTTGGCCGGCCCAGTTGATGAGCGGGTGATTGCTTCATGTTCCTGGCTCTCGTTGATGCCGGGCAGCTCACCCGTCGTCTTGACTGCAGGCGTCCTTGCATGTCTCTGCCAAGCGCCGATCAGAGCCTCGACCTTTTCCCTGCTCTCGGCCTCTCTTGTTTCTTGTTGTAGATTGATCGTGACGAGATCAAGCGCAAAGTCGGCCGGGTTAGTGTGAGCAGGACAGGTGAATCCCTGACGCTCAAAATAGGGCAGCATCTCCGTCGCTGATCCGGCATACGCAGGCGATCCTCCACGGGCAAGCAGCAAGACGTTTCCAAAGTGCTTGAACAAATCAGACCGCGCCTGATGAATCGTCAGGATCAGCGTCCGGCCTTCGTTGGCGAGACCCTGCAGGACCTCCATGATAGAGCTTGCCGTGAAGGCGTCCAGCCCGCTTGTCGGCTCATCCAGTAGTAGCACGAGCGGGTCGCTGAGTAGCTGTACGGCAATGGTGACTCGTCGTTTTTCGCCTCCCGAGATGCCCTTGACGAGCTCGTTACCCACGAGGTTGTCCGCGCAGTCCTTGAGACCCATCTTCAGCAAGACTTCCTCTGCACGCTTGGACTTCTCGTCGCTGCTCATGTGGGCTGGTAGGCGTAGCCCGGCAGAGAACCGGAGCGTCTCTCGTACCGTGAGGGACGGCAGGAGAGCGTCGTCATCCTGGCAGACGTACGAACACACCGAGCGAATGACCGAGTTGGACGGCTGTGCGTTGTTGAAGGTGAGCTTTCCCGACAGCCTATAGCGCGTGCTGAGGCTGCTGGGAAGTCGCAAAGACATGGCATTGAGAAGAGACGTCTTGCCACTTCCCGAGGGACCCATGATGACGTTGAGCTTCCCTGCCTCGAACGTCGTACTCACAGGATTAAGGATCGTCTTGGTGGGGAGCTTCTTGCCTGAAGCTGCTCTCTTGTCCAAGGCTAGAGCAAAGTCATCCAGCCCTACGTCGATAGTGCGAATCTCGGAGATGGAATGCGTCTTCATCTTCTCCTTGCCGGCTGATAAATCAGTGTCTGAGACTCTGGCACGAGCAATAGTCATCTCTTGCTTAATGTACTGGAGTCCGATGGCGGACAAGATGCAGAAGAAGACGATAAACGCAACAAGCACGACGATCGGTCTCCATATCCAATTCTGCGGAAACCCGAGAGACTCCATCACGAATCGGCCAGTGTACTGCACGCACTCTGGGTTCGAGGCCCCGCCATCAACCGGGCAGTCGTAAAAGGAACCCTCAAACTCGTTACCACAATACGCGCCAAAAGTGTAGAACTGGATAACGTTAGCAAGGCCGTGCCGGAAGCTCTTTTGTTTGAACTTACCGAGTATGTGATCCATTTGAGCCACCGTACATACACTGGTATCGAGTTCGCTTGAATGAACATGCCACAAGCCATGCTCTGCAGGGTAAACACCATGTTGGCAATCAGACTCGCACCAGGAAAGTTTCTCGACGCCGTGACACATGTGATTGCGCACGTCACGGCAATATAGTGATTCAGCACCGTGATGGCGAAGAAGACGAAGAACTGGCTAGCATCTCGTTCAAAGCCTCCCATGAAGTAGAAGATAATGGAGAACAGGAACGGGACGGGCAGATCTTCCGTAAACAATCGCGCCAAGCGACGAGAGAAGAGAAATGGGATCGCATCAACGCACGATTCGCTGTGCTCGCGATCGTAGGTTGGGATGTCGACGGTAAGTCGGTAGACCTCGAACATGAGAGTCAGGTATCCCTGAAGGCCTGCCGCAGTGTAGAGCGCGCCTTGGCGAGAGCGGATACCCGAGAGGTCTCTGGGTAGGTTGTAGAAGATGTAACCCGTCACGAGGGCCATGAGGATCGCTTCCGTCGTTGATGCCAGCATTCCCATAGGGTCGCGGTACGTGACCTTGAATGTTCTGTTGGTCAGGACTCGTAGTTGTCGGGTGTAAGATGCGTGTTTGTTGGTCTTGGAGGTCGGACTTTTCCCAGTTGATGTGCTCTCAATCGCCTTGTCTGTTGGCGCAAAAATCTTTTTGCTTTCGTGAATCCATGCTTGCTTCAGCTGATTGACCCGTTCTGTTGTCTCCTGCTCTAGTTCGGGCGTGCGATTGTCTATGGCAGCGATGTCGATGACGAATTCCGCAGGGTTCACAAAAGGGGGCAGCTTGAAACCCAGACCCTCGAAGAATGGCACGCAGTTTTTTGCAGGGCCCGAGAAAACCGGACTTCCCTTGGTGAGAATGATGAGGTTGTCGAAGAGATCCCAGATTTCCGACCGAGGTTGGTGGATGGTGGTGATAATGTTTCGCCCCTTGGTGGCCAGCTTCTTTAGCGTGCGCATCAGTTGAAAGGCACTCGTCGCATCTAAGCCAGTCGTCGGTTCATCGAGAAAGAGAACCGACGGGTTGGCCAGCAATTGAACTCCAATGCTGACTCTCCGCTTCTCGCCTCCGGAGCATCCCCGGTGCTGTCTATCTCCTATCCTTGTATTGGAACATTCCTTGAGACCAAGTTCCAGGATGACCTCCTCCACGATGCGAGCGCGCTCTTCGGCAGTTGTCGGAGGCGGCAACCTCAGGTCGGCGGAGTACTGCAGCGTCTCGCGCACAGTCAGCGAGGGCAGGAGAATATCCTGCTGCATGACATAGGCGTGCCGCGCATTGTGAATGCCCTCATTGCCGTTGAAGGTGATATGGCCACTTTGGGCGAGTCGCGCACTGATCATGCGCTCCGATAGCGTATTTAGTAGCGTTGTCTTACCGGAACCGCTACCGCCAATGATGGCTGTCAGTGTGCCCGGTTGCAGGGAGGCGTTAACGTGGTAAATCAGATTTTTGGAGCTTGGTTCAGGGTTGGATTTTGACTTTGCCAGCTCGGGGTAGGTTGCAGGGTCCCACCACGAAGGCGATGTGTCGACGGTGACAGTTAAATCGCGTATCTGGACATCAACGGCTTCGACGTCGTCGAGGGAGATGTGACCGGCGCCAGAGAGCGAGAAGCGCTCGGCGTCAGGTTGCTCTGGGACGTGTGGAGGAGTCGATTTCTCGATGGAGCTTTGTCGCTCGAACTTGTCCATCTCGAGCCTGATTGCTCCGTCGTCGTTGGAGGTCGGATTCAATGTCGAAGACATGGTTGTGGGCGATTCAACCTCGGCGAGTAAGACGATGCGTACAACACGGCCGCCGCGAGCGCATGCCGGCTGGCGCTGGCTGCGAAAGCAGAAGACCGCTTCTGATCAGATCTGTGTCACTGCGACAAGCCGATGATAGATCTCTTGGGCCTTGCTAGAGCCTCACTCTTGAAGATGCAACCAAGTCGACGGCGGTGAGCCGTGCAGAGACGCTCCAACGTATTTTTCCTCCAAAGATCGACGGGGTGGGTGGATACGAGAGGGACTAGATTGACGAGCGGGATCTAGATATCAAGCCGCGAGGCGTATGGAGTAGAGGGAAACGGTCTCGGGTGGGAAGTCGAACAAGACAAAAGCCAAACGAAGAAGAAACGCCATCGGATGGGTGAAGATGACAGACGCCACGAAGGAATAGAGAGGATGACATGGACTTTTTCTTAGATGAGCGGTTCAGTGGACGTTGGGTCAAGTGCATGCATCCGCATGAGTGGCATGCAACCCCAAGCCGAGGGGTCTTAGGATCGCACGTGCAGGACAACACCCATGCGGCCATGTCCATGCCCCTTCGTAGCGTAGCTTAAGCGTTCTCTCTTTGACATTCTGGCTAAGCGACCTTGGCCGGCGAAGCGAGGGCGGATACTCACGCAAGCGAGCCCAGGATGTGTGTTACTGCAGCTGCACGTTTTCACTAAACATCCCCCACAACCCTCCCACCGGTCCCGGAGAGGTCAGACTGACAATCGTGTACGAAACTTTCTGGACGAATACCCAAGCAGATATCTGTCTCGCCTAATTTCGTGCTGGTTGTTTGAACACCTGGAAGATTTGAAAGTTGTCTGTAAACTGAATAAATGGGATGGTCTGGAGGCTGTGACGCGAAGGGTACGTACATCCTCGACTAGGCAGAGTAACTTGAGGTCGTCGGATTAAACGAGGTCGGCTGTGGCTTTGATCGCCCCATATGTCAATGCTTGCTGGTATGGTATGCGATATTGGCCATTGCCAGGCTTTCAAGCAACTTGTTACAGGTCCTTCGTATTGACTTGCCAATCGCCTGGATGCGCCAAGTGGGCGCAGGAACGAGCAACAGGACCTGTTGGGCTGGAGCGAAAAATTCGGTCATTGGTGAGTAGCATTCGTACTTGAGCGTTTAGCGACATTTGATGGTGGAAGCGGAAAGCAATGGCGCTAGCATGGATGATAGGCGAGGCGAGTAAGAGTATCCGCATGGATGGTTCCAATACCGGTACTCCATACACATCATCTCGTAGAGTCGTAGCAGGCCCTCTGTGCCTCTTCACTTCTCAGCTCTCAATCTCACATAATACCAACCCCTGTTGTTGATGCTTACGGCCTGCATCCAGATAATTCAAACAGCAGGGCAAATGGCCTGCTCGAGCGACATCAACTCCAGAGAAGGGCAAAAATGCACTAGCAATGACAATTTCGGGGTCAAATCATTGGGTGTCAACGTGGAATCGCTCCTGTAAACTTGTTTCTTCATCTTGAAGTAAATCAAGTGTCAATTTGGGGACATGGGGGTCATCATAAGGGTGACCTTGGGGGCCACGATGTCACATGCTTGTCAGCCTTAAAGGCGGCAAAACACTGTCCCGATTGGTTCCCAAGCCTTACTGCGTAGCTCGCCTGGCTTCTTGACAACGCTGCCGTAGGCAGTTGGTAATTTGTGAGGCAATATAAATTGCTTGTTCATGAAGATCTGTGATTTCGACGCTATGGTGTTGTAAGAGAAGCAACCTTCCACTTGTATTCGATGACCAAAGTATGTTGCTGGACGTTGAAAGATGAGATGAACTCTGGACATCAGCACCGCTCAAACTATATTTGTAGAATATATCAGTGGTATAGCTATGGAAGCTGGCTGATTAGTCTAGAGGTACTAGAGGTAGATACAACTGTGTTCATCACTCGTTGTAATTCCTTTCCTAGGGGTGGGCTTTCTTCTCAGCTATCAATGATGAAGTACGTGCATTATTGTTAAGAAGATCAGGTACCTGTGTTGATTATTTGTATGTGGCCAATACTTCCACAGATCTAGACTAGACGGACCTATTATCAAACTGATGTCATCGACATACGGTTCATCACCGCTGCTATTGTTCGAGTTGAGTGTTGCTTTTCGACACCATTGTTGCTGTGTTGTTTACAAGTCACGAAATTGTTCAGAGGTCAAGTTCACAGGGGCACCACAGGGGCACTTCAAAGATTAGCTCAACGAAGAACTGCGAGTCGGCGCTGCCTGAAGCAGTGGAGGAAACTTGGATAATTCAAACATCATTCCGAGAAAACACAGAGACATCTGAAGGCGCATGAAATGATAAGTGTACTGATTTGACAATAAGACACCATCATTGAGAGGAGCCTATACTGCCGAAAGGTAGTCTCAATCAGTAGATAACTGGCCAGTCCGACTCCCACCGAATAAGGTTGATACCCAACAGAGCAGCGTTGGCACTGTTGTAGTAATGGTACACAAACACGTCAGCATCCGCGTCCGTAAACACAGATGGGTGACCAGGTCCATAGATGGAGCCATGAGTAGCCATCACCTCAGTACCGCCGCCGTTCAACATGCTCACTCCATTGCGATCAGTAAAGGGACCCGTCACGCTGGTAGACCGACCGACCATGGTGCGGTACGTGCTCGAGGCGCCCTTGCAGCAGAAGTCGAACGACACCCAGAGGTAGTAGTAACTCCCGCGGCGCGTGATGAACGGCGCCTCGATGGCGCCATCATTGACGGTGCGGCGAGCGAGAGAGACGAGGTTCGTGCCGGAGCGCTTGCCGTTGCTAGGGTTGATGGAGATCATCTTGATGCCCGTCCAGAAGGAGCCAAACGATAGCCACCAGTTGCCGCTAGCGTCGACGATGAGATTGGGGTCGATGGCGTTGTAGTCAACGGAGCTTGAGGATTCAATGACGAGACCCTGGTTCGTCCACGAGCCGGAGGCGCCGGTGGAGCTCGTGGCGAGGAAGATGGCGGACTTTTGGGAGCCGAAAGTGGACGCCGAGTAGTACATGTAGTATTGTCCGTTGCGGTAGGAGATGTCTGGGGCCCAGAGGTTGGTGTCTCCGCCCGTGTAAGCGGTTGTCCATGAGGCGCCGTTGGGGAAGGCAGCGCCGGCATCACGCCATACGGTGCGGTCGGTGGACGTCTTGAGAGCGATGTTAGTTCCCGTGTGGGCCATGAGGTATGTGCCGCTTGACGTCTTGAGGACGGACGGGTCGTGGACATTGACGCTGCCGGAAACGGGTCCCGGATTCGGGTACGCTGCGGAGGCGCTCGGAATGGCGGATAGAACGGTAAGAAGGCCACCGAGCAGACCCTTCCATGTTGGCGCCATTGCGAGTTGTGAAGCTCTCAGCTGGTACAATTACTTGATAGGTGGAACGCCGGTTGCCAAGACAAATCTCAAAGGTAAAAGACGCCGACTCCGTAGGTTGACAGTCTCAACAGCGACGAGTTACAGTCGCAGCTGGGCCCTATTTATTCTTCAATTCGAAGAGCGCGAACGAGGTCATCTTGGCTACCTGGGCTGTCTCTCCGCCCTACCCAGGCATGTTACCTCGAATCCCGGGTCCGGCAGACGGAGCTTTGATAGGTGCAAACTACTTGGAAAATTTCCCATTGGTCCTGTTATAGACTCGAGCATGGGTGTCTGCCGGTAGTTGGTAAGATACGTGGATTTAGTCAACTTCTTATTTTCCGTGTGTTCTCATGTTGCCAAGGAGCCCCCATCCATTGAGCTCCAAGCGCACCACGGAATAATCTCCAACCCCCGCGGAGACTTTGGTCCCGTGATTGTTCTTGGTGTATTTGAGGGTCTTACCCCAAGAAGAAGAAAACCAACGCGCGGGGCGGTGGCTGATAGTATGAAGCAAATCGTATTCGTGACGCAAATGTTTATGAGTTCCCCTGCTGCACTCAAAATTGTCTGTCGCTCTTACGCGCCTGTCTACTTGAAACTCTCCCTGCATAGCTGTTCATTTGAAGGCCCAACGCAGGCTCGTATGTTACAGCTCATATCCACTAACGCCAGCTCTGATCGCCTGCAAGAGGAGTCAACGGTGTCACGATATCGTGCTGGCTGGAGGACTTACTGCTGTGGTATCTCGACAATGCTCGTTGCTCATGCACGCAATCAAACCTGAAGAGAAAGAGGAAAAAAAAACCACAGATGGCACAAACTTCAACAAATTGATGCAGCATGTCAGCCCCCCTTTTCACAGAACCAAACATTGACCAAAAGTGGCGAGAGCAATCCGGAATTCGAACTTGCGTTTTCCTCAGCAAACATCTCCCTCATTCGGGTATTCCCTTCTATACCCGAACCCTAACTCAGACTCAGGTAATCAAATATTCTGAAAATTCTTGTATAGATGGATACACTGTGTGTGAAGGTGAAAGGGAGGAAAGCAGGCCATGATACTCTTGAGCTATACAAAGAAAGCGGCAACAAAGTGACCCAACGAGCATCACCACAACAAGCGCGGATCCTGAGATAAAACACCACTATCTCATGAGAACGGAAGCACGGCGTGCCAAACGGTCAATTTTAACATGAGGATGCTACCACATTTGATCAAAGATTTATCCCATGTCAGTAACATACAGCATCGCTAGAAGTCTTCAAAAGCGTCGTAATACCAAACTGAAGTCGTCATCTGTCTAGTACTTGCACACACACATACATACACACAGAGAGATAGAGAGAGAGGTCAGCTCCGTTTGTCGCCTGGAGCTCGAATGATAGGATTATCATGGCACTGCTGAACATGTGCTCAAGTACATTCCTTCACATATAAGCCACGGAGACGAATGTTGACACACGTTCTCTGTTTTCAAGCCCTCCCCGCTGTCCAAGAACCTGCATGAAGTCTATGTATTCCTCCTAAGGACTGTAGCATGAACTGAAACGTAATGAGGTCTTTTCAACAAAGAACGTGTCCGGTGGGGATGCCAGAAAGTAGCCTCTGCTGTTGTCGACTTGATCATTTTCAAAGTGATTCAAAGTCTAAACCACACAGAAACCAAAGGACTGGGCGACGATGTCTTCTACTGACCCTGGACGTGCAATGCACACTCCAGTCTCCCATATCAACATAATTTGCCGAACATAGAAGCTGTATGTTCTAACGCGTGTAATGATCCATTTTCCCGGAAAACGGGATATCGTTCAAGCTAGATAGTTTTCAGATTGAGAAGATGACTTTGAGGGCGTGGCTGATGAACGGAACCTCTCAACTTCTGTCTCGGCTTACAAGGACCCTGCAGTTAGTAGTCACTCATCAAGGCTTTTGATGCGGGCAGCACTCTTGCCACCCATACTTTATTGTGAAAATCACCGTCCAAGCTGAGATTGAATAAAGTAGCTCCAGCAGAAAGTGCGTGGTGTGGGATTCGGCACGACGGTATTCTGTCGATGCTGGCCATGAGAACCTTGCATCAACGTAAGGTAGGTATGTTTAATGGCACGCAGCTCGGTTTCAATGATATTTCCGGAGCGGGACACGGAGGGGCCGTGCCAATGACTTCCATTGGCAGAAAGACCCACATCTCCGGACGCCGGGGGGGCATCAGTCGGGCATTACTGGACGCAGAAGGTGATCACTCGAGCTTGATACCTGGGTGGGAAACTGGAAGAAACGGCAGTTTTATGTCGTGCATCACTGAGGCTGCGAAGGTCTTCAGTTACCACCTCGTTTCCTCGCTTTGACTGGGATGGTGCAGCAGGTCTGGGCCGCCAAGTCGGAATGACTCGGGCTCATTTGCTGGTGGAGGATGGGCGGTCTGCCTGTGAAACTTTCGGGGTTGGCTTGGAAGAATCTTGGCTGTCTCCAACGTTACGATAAGGGTGATTTAGTTTTGTCTCGGGTGTGCCGTAATGATGGTTTATGAATTGCCTGTACTCCGTAAAGAGAGGAACCTTAGTAAGGTACCTAGGTAGGTAGGTACCTGGGGCAGATACCTTAGTTTGTGCGACGAGGAGGGTCCATGCTGATGCTGTGCGACGGTGATGAAGATGGCTGGATGGGTTAAAAAAGGGAACTTGGCTGGGCGGCAACGTCCACTTAGAATCAGTGGCTGGCACACACGTCCTGGTAGCCAAGACTCCCAGGAGCCCCAGACGGTGGAACTGTGGAGGAATTTCTGGGTATGCTGATGGACGTTGATTGTGTGGAATATCCGCCGCGGACACGACCTCGGTGGTTTACTGGGGAGAAGGCCGTTTGAGTTGTACATGATTCCAAAGCGAACCGCCCACTCGCGTGGAATGGAAGGCTTCCAGAACCGTAACTATCCGTAGACCGTAGTAGGTACCTTAGTCTGTAGACCGGTGCTGCCCAGGCCCGCGGAGGAGTTCCCAAGGTGCGCCATCGGCGTCATCGCCGGCTGCGCCCCAGGCAGGACGAGGGGGATGGAGGAGGCACGGAGGGAAGGCCCCCCCTCCCTTTCACAGAGGTTGCTTTCCGTGCCTTCCCCCGGGGGTTGGACTTGCCCTATCCCAAGCCCGCCCGCCCGCCTCCGCTCCTTTCCGGCGTGTCTCGCTTTCCTTCCTCCCTTTGCACCGTCAACAGCAACTGCCCATTTGATACCCCGCTCATGTTCAATGGCCCCAAGTTCCCGCCGTGCTTTCCCTACAAATTCGAGCGGACTTGGCATCTGACGTGATCGTTCCAATCGTGCACTTTCCCATGTCTGAATGCGTGCGACCTTCCCTGCCAGAAAGGAAAAAAAAACACATAACACAACATCCGGTATATCCCCAGATAATGGCTGCACAAAGTACGAGGGCCCGCCTCCGCCAAGGTCGGCCAAGATGGCCAAGCATGTGCTAATGCTTGATGGATGGATACACTCGCTGACTTCTACACCAGTAAGAAAATCTTTGCAGAAACGAAGTCTTGTCACCGTCACCGTCTGTACCTTCCAGTATGGAGCACTTGCCTGACATCCATGTTCTGTCCCCGTACTCTGCCCCTCTCCACCTCAGTCGGTCTTTCCTTGTTGTTCCTCAACTGCCACGATATCGGTATCGTTCTTGCCATTGCCGCAATCAATGAATTCCAATTGTGCTTGGCGATGCCGCCTTTCGCCTTCCCTCGCGGCCCTCAAAAGGTAGACCAATCCCCCCTCTCCCCGCCGCTGCCTCTTGATGTCTCTTTCCCACCAACAACAAACGCTGCGAGCCATCCAATGATACATCAATTGACAACCTGCCTCTGCGTTGCCACTTTGACCAGTCCTTGCTGAATTTGCCCCGTTTGTCCAACCCAACCCAACCCATTTCAGAAATCTTCATCAGTCCCCTCGTCTCGTCTCTCTGTTGCTATCACTTCCAAGAGTTCAACTCTCTGTGGCATCAAGTCTGTCCTCTACCCACATCACCTATTTTGAGCTCCCACAATCTGTGCCCCTTTGCCTGGCATGGGGAACCAAAAGGCCGCAAAGCCCGATGAGAATCACGTCTCGGGCCAATCCAACAAACCGCTCTCTCACCCAGCCCATGCCTTGTCATACCAGCAGCTGGCCGAGGAGCTTCGTGCCAACACCCTCAATGGCCTCTCGGCCCAAGATGCAAAGTCTCGTCTTGACGAATACGGTCACAATGACCTAGGCGAAGCCGAGGGCGTTCAGCCCATCAAGATTATCATCGCCCAGATTGCCAACGCCATGACTATGGTGAGCTTCTCTCCCATCTTCTTCACCCCAACCCTGCCCTTTGCTAACCCGTGACTCTAGGTCCTGATTCTGGCCATGGCCGTTAGTTTCGGCATTGGCTCGTACATTGAGGGCGGTGTCATTACATTCGTCATCCTGCTCAACGTCATTGTCGGTTTCTTCCAGGAGTACTCCGCAGAGAAAACAATGGATTCCCTCCGTTCCCTCAGTTCTCCCACAGCCAACATCGTTCGTGACGGCGAATCCATGGTTGTTCCTTCGGGCGAAATCGTCCCTGGTGACCTTGTTGAAATCAAGACGGGAGACACGATCCCCGCAGATGTCAGGTATCCTATGCCATCAACAGCAACGTCAAGACCAAGCAGAGCAACTGATGATGCTACAGGCTGATCGAGGCCGTCAACTTCGAGACCGACGAGGCTCTGTTGACCGGCGAATCCCTTCCCGTGCGAAAAAATGAGGACTCAACTTTCCCCGACAACACCGGCCCCGGAGACCGTCTCAACGTCGCATACAGTTCGTCCAATGTCACCAAGGGTCGCGCCAAGGGCATTGTCTTCGCAACAGGCGTGTACACTGAAATTGGAGCTATTGCCTCTGCTCTTCGCAAGAAGGATTCCAAGGTCCGCGAGGTCAAGCGCAAGCCCAACGGCAAGGCGAAGCCTCACCGATATCTCGAGGCATACACCCTGACTTTGACGGATGCCATTGGACGTTTCCTTGGTGTCAATGTTGGCACCCCTTTGCAGCAGAAACTCTCCAAGCTCGCTATGCTATTGTTCGGCATCGCCATTGTCTGTGCCATTATCGTTCTCGGTGCCAACAAATTCGAGGCTAGCCAGGAGGTCATCATCTACGCAGTTGCCACCGGTCTGTCCATGATCCCGGCCAGTCTCGTTGTCGTGCTCACCATCACCATGGCGGCTGGAACCAAGCGCATGGTCAAGCGCAACGTCATTGTACGCAACCTCAAGTCTCTCGAGGCTCTCGGTGCAGTCACGGACATTTGCTCCGACAAGACCGGCACCCTGACGCAGGGCAAAATGTTGGCCCGTGGTGCTTGGTTGCCTGCCATGGGAACGTACACCGTCGAAAACACATCGTCGCCGATGGACCCCACCACTGGTGATGTTCGCTACGACGAGCGGTCTCCTAGACACCTCAACTTCAAAAAGGGAGGTGATGCTTGTGGTACCATCATGAATACCGACCAGCTGTTGCAAAACAGCAATTCGGCCCTCTCTGCATTCCTCTATGTGGCGTCCTTGGCCAATCTTGCCACTATCAACAAGAAAGATGATCAGTGGCATGCCCGCGGCGATCCCACCGAAATCGCCATCCAGGTGTTTGCTTCCCGGTTCGACATGAATCGCCTCAAGTTTGTCAGTGGCAGTGACACGCCCGAGTGGAGCGAGATTGCCGAGCTCCCATTCGACTCCGATGTCAAGCGCATGTCCGTCATTATGAAAAACAACGCCACGACCGAGTACTTCGCCTACACTAAGGGTGCTGTCGAGAGAGTAATCCAGATCTGTACAAAGTACGCTCCCAGAGATGATGGCGAATTGGTTGACATTACCCCTGAGTTCCACGAGGAGATTCTTCGCAACATGGAGGCTTTGGCGGGACTCGGGTTGCGCGTCTTAGCACTCGCTAGCAAGCCTTATGAGGGTACACCCAACAAGGGCGATGAAGTTGAGCGTGCTTCAGTCGAGTGTGACCTTGTTTTCCGCGGTCTCGTGGGATTGTACGATCCTCCTCGTCCGGAATCCGCCCCTGCTGTTCGGCAGTGCCATGAGGCTGGCATTTCAGTCCACATGCTCACCGGTGACCACCCTGAGACTGCAAAAGCCATTGCCATTGAGGTTGGCATCCTGCCCACTCGCATGGAGCGCGTCGCAAGAAACGTTGCAGACGCTATGGTCATGACGGCTTCATCGTTCGATGCATTGAGTGATGACGAGGTTGACAAGCTTCCTGTCCTGCCTCTCGTCATCGCGAGATGCGCTCCCAGCACCAAAGTTCGAATGATCGAGGCCCTTCACCGCCGCAAGAAGTTCTGTGCCATGGTAAGTCATCATCTCTCTCCCTCAATGAGTGTGATGGTATTCTAATTTAGATAGACTGGCGACGGCGTCAACGACTCCCCGTCCCTCCGCCGTGCCGATGTTGGCATTGCTATGGGCCAGTCGGGTTCAGACGTGGCCAAGGATGCATCCGATATCGTCCTGACTGACGACAACTTTGCCTCCATTGTCGCCGCTATCGAAGAGGGCCGTCGTATTTTTGACAACATTCAGAAGTTCGTGTTGCACGTCCTTGCTGAGAACATTGCCCAAGCTGGAACATTGCTGGTTGGTCTCACTTTCAAGGACGCGCGCGGGCTGTCGGTTTTCCCGCTTGCCCCGGTTGAAATCGTCTGGATCATTATGGCCACATCTGGTATGCCCGACATGGGACTTGGCTTCGAGCGTGCTGTCCCAGACATCATGCGTCGCCCTCCTCAGTCTCTCAAGACGGGCATTTTCACCATGGAGTTCCTCGTTGACATGGTCTTCTACGGCCTTTGGATCACCGCTCTTTGCCTCTCAAGCTTCTCGTTGGTTGTCTACGGTTTCGGGACTGGTGATCTTGGAGAGAGTTGTAATGAAAGGTACAATGACTCTTGCGACACAGTCTTCCGCGCCCGTGCTACAACTTTTGCCTGCCTCACATGGTTCGCCTTGTTTTTGGCCTGGGAGATGATCGATATGCGTCGGTCGTTCTTCCGCATGCAACCGGGATCCAAGAAGTACTTTACTCAGTGGATGATCGACGTTTGGCGAAATAGGTTCCTCTTCTGGGCCATTATTATCGGCTTCGTTACCCTGTTTCCCCTGCTGTATATTCCCGTCATCAACACTGTCGTATTCAAGCACAAGGGCATCACGTGGGAATGGGGCATTGTGTTCATTGCTGCAGGACTTTTCTTCGCTGGTGTCGAGTCCTGGAAATGGGGCAAGCGCGTTTTCTTCCGGATCCGCAACAGCAAGAAGCTCGGTGTCGCGTGGAAGGATATGGACATTGAACAGAGAGTATTTGGGGAGTACCTCGGCTCCAGCGATGATGATCACCGCACCGAAATTGGCGACGATGACATTGACCTAGAGAAGGAGAGAGCGGCTTCGGAGAAGAAGTAAGCAAGAGATGACTGCCAGATTGTCAATTCCTGGGGCCAAGTGAGTGCGTAATTTGGAGCGGGTGAGCGAGACTAGTGCGCATGTTGTAGATGATGATACCTTGGTAATATCTATGATAGTAACGAATCATATCATTTACAAAAATGTCTTTGCATCTCTTCGGGAGTGTGTCTCAGTCTACTGCTGCAAGTCATCAGGCACCGACTTAAGCCCCTGTTAGCATTACCAAACCTAAGCCTTCCCGGGCGAGACTATTCCAATTCCTTACGCAGATCAGCCCTGTATGTGGCCAGAGGTCGAAATCCTTCAGTGTGCAAACGAAGCAAGCATGCAATCCCTTCTCGTGGTGCAATGCCACCACAGGATTGGTAGCCCCGCTGAAGCTGACAACTTTTGCACCATTGAATTGAAGGACTGACCTTCATGTACTATGAAACTATTACTGAATAAAGGTGATGCATTCCCCCGGATCCCCACGTCGACTTACGAGAACGAAATTGTTCTTTTCGGATCATCCATCTAGAAATCTGCCAAGATGCGCTTTGCGGCACTAATCTCACATGTCCTCTCCGCGCTTTTCGTAGCGCAATCGCCGTCGCCAGCCCTCGCCATCCCAACGGCTCGTCAAACCGGAAGCCTAGCTTTCCTGCCCGCCAACCCCCTCTTCACGTTCTCCTATTCTACGTCAAACGCCGACGCGAAGAATTGGGTCGGCATCTACCGCGCCTCCGGCGGGGGACCGGAGAACCAGACGTTTGTGGAGCCGTCGCTGGTCTGGGGGTATGCGCCCGAGTCCAACGGGACGCTCAAGATTGAGAACGGGGGGTTGATCCCTGGTGAATACCGTGCCTACCTGCTCGCCAGAGACGGGTATGCGTGGCTTGCGCCGCCGGTGGACGTAAGGGTGCCGTATGCTTCTGGGCCGGTCGAGTTTCTCGTTGACGAAGTTACGCTGAGGAACGCGCGTGTCGGAGACGGGTACGAGGCGCGGGTTGATGGGCTGAGGAGCGGTGGTGGGAGTGCGGCTGTGAGCTTTCGGAAAGTCGAGGGGAGCGAATGGGTCAAGGTCTCGGAGGCGGGCGTCTTATCTGGCACGCCTGACGTCGCGCGGCCCGCTCACATCACGATCGAGGTAGCCGTCTCAGCAGCGGCGGCGGCGGC
>JFBX01000049.1:56292-77039 GCA_001563135.1 Colletotrichum simmondsii | reverse complement strand
CGGCAGATGGATCGTCTGCGCGGCTGGACGTCACCATCCCGGTCCGCCCCATCGGCGCGCCGCTCGTGGACGAGGTATCCGTCATGTCTTTCAATTTGTGGCACGGCGGAACGCAGGTATCCGACTACCACGCCAAACAAGTGCGCTTCCTGGCCTCGAGCGGCGCGGATGTCGTCGGCGTACAGGAGAGCACGGGAGGCCATGCTACGCGGCTGGGGGATGCGTTGGGGTGGTATTCGTGGCAGGGCGGCGATGTTGGGTTCGTGAGCAAGTATCCGCTCAAGAACGCTGCTGCGCACGAGGGCGGGACGTATGCTGCGTCCGCAAGGGTTGTGCTCGATGGCGAGGAAGAAATCGTGTTGTGGAATGTGCACTTGGGGTACGACCCGTACGGGCCCTACGACTTCTGCTTCGACAACATGACGGTGGAGGAGGTGCTGGCGCGGGAGACGGAGTCCAAGAGGACGCCGCAGATCGAGTCTATCGTCCGGGCCATGGCCGGGCAGTTGGCGGAGGCCGAGGCGGTGCCGGTGGTGTTGGTGGGTGACTTCAACGCGCCTTCACATCTGGATTGGGTCGATGCCACGAGCGGGATGCACTGCGGACAAGGGGACATGCCATGGCCTACGTCTGTTGCGCCGACGGAGGCCGGGTTGGTTGATTCGTACCGGGTGGTGTGGCCGGACCCCGGGGCAAGGCCGGGAGTTACGTGGTCGCCTATCTTCTTGGAGAATGAGGGAAGGCCGGAGCCGATGGACAGGATTGATTTTGTGTACTTCCGGGGCGGGAAGTTGGAGGTTCTCGGATCGGAGGAGGTTGTGGTGGGGGAGCCAGCGCCGGAGCCGGGACACGGGGGGAATGAGTGGACTTCGGATCATGCTGCTGTTGTGACGAGGTTCAAGGTGAAGAGTTAGTTGCATATATGGCAATGCGTCGTATTAGATATGGTATCTCGAAATTAAGTCTGCGTGAGTAAATATGATACAGATACTGTCAGGCACATGATGGATTCTATGGTAGTCTCTTGACCATAAGTTCAGAGTTGTAGTAACTTGCTCAGCGACTCGTCTTCTCCTAAGACGACGACGTGACTTCCTCCCACTATTGTTTGTGTCTCTCTCATGACATATGAAACATAATCAATGGGTATAGACTCTGTGCACTTGCTCCTTGGTCAAATCACCTCGAGATGCTAAGACTAAGATATGTGCTGCTTAGGTAAGGTAACTTGAACGTATTCATCACTTGCATAGGTAGTGCATTGGATGTGTGCATAAAAGAAATGACTAAGCAAGGTGGGATGTATTGCAATGACGTCGGTGTGGTTCGTGCGGAGCAATGATGTAAGTGCCCAGTGAGGTGGAAGGAGGACCGAGGAAGGAAGGAGGCCCTGTGCAATGTGGTCGACATCAGGCCACTCACCATACACTCACGGCAGGCACTTTGACGTTTGAACTTGTTTCCAGAGTTTGATATCAGGGAACTATCGGGAAGGTGCACCTGCTGGTAAGGCCATGTACATAGTACTTACATAACCGCCTCCTCTTGAACCTGGATAACCGGAGCTTCCTTTCGTCCCCATCCACCATAAGTCATCTCTGAAAAGAAGGAAGAAAACCACAACGAGACACCCAGTATTCAAACCGAACCGAGTCCCGAGAATCGAGAATCAAATACCAAAAAACAACAAAGATGCCCTTCTCGTTTACATCCTCCATTTCCTTCTCCTCCTCAATCAGCCACAACGGCAAGACGGAGGAGAGGCGCTGGGCCCGCAAGACGGAGCGGAGTCCCTCGGGCACCACCGTCCGGACAGCGTCCTACAAGACGGGCGAGCCAGTCTACCTCGAGCGCCGCGAGTACGATTCTGCGGGACGCGCCCTACCAGAGGGACGCGCTGTCAAGAGCGATGGGACGGAAAAGATTGATCGTCGCATCGAGGACGTTTCTGAGCGGGAATGAGTGTGGGGGCTACGGAATGGAATCATCAACATAATGGGTATGGAGTTTGGGGTTTGCTTTGGGGGGTTATCAATCAATGAGCGACGGCGTCATTCCCTGTCCTTATGAAGAAGTGTCTTATAAATGCACTTGGTCTTGTGATGGCAGGTGTGGTGTTTTGTCATGAATATCATCAACTACGTTTGACGATCGTCGTACTACAGTAGCAGAGAACCAACTTGACAAGTTACATTTCACAAGCATCAAACAAACATGGTAGTCATGACTGCATTACACTACGCTCTCTCGCGCATTCTACTACAAGGCAACCTCAAATCTTGATGACAACCTTGCCAAAGTGCCTCTGGTCCCACTGGTACTGGTACGCCTCCTTGACCTCCTCGAAGCCGAAAATCTTCTGATCGACAACAGGCTTGATCTTGTTGGCGTCAATCGCCTGGTTCATCTCCTCAAACTGCTGCTTGGAACCCACAAACAGCCCGCGGATCGTGCAAATGTTGGCCAGCGCGTCCAGCAGCGTCGGCTGCTCCCCCTCGGGCTTGTCGCCGTGCGACAAGAACCCAATAATCGAAATCACGCCCTCCAACTTGACCGCCTTGAGCGACTGCGCAACCGTGCCAGGACCGCCGACCTCGATGATGTGGTCGACGCCCACGCTCTCCGGCGTCAGCGACTTGGCCACCTCGCCCCAGTTGGGCGTCTCCTTGTAGTTGATGACGTGGTGCGCTCCCAACTTCTTGAGCTGCTCGCCCTTGGCTGCCGACGACGTCGTCGCGATGACTGTCGCACCCGCCGCGACAGCGAACTGGATCGCCGACAGGCTCACGCCGCCGGTGCCCTGCGTCAGGACGTAGTCGCCCGGCTTGAGCGCCTTGGACTGCAGGCCGTACAGCGCGTTCCACGCCGTCAGCGGCGCGCAAGGGAGCGTGGCGGCCTCGACGGACGAGAGCGTCTTGGGGGATTTGACGACGCCGTGCTCGGGGAAGACGGCGTACTGGCGGAGTGTGCCGTCGAGGGCACCACCGAGGCCGGATTTGACGGCCAGAGGGGTGATGGGGTTGGATTGGTGGTGCTGGTTGAAGAGGGTCGCGATGTTGTCGCCCTCCTTGACCTGCGTGACCTTGGGGCCGACGGAGACGACGCGGCCGGCGCCGTCAGAGGCCGGGACGCGGGGGAAGCTTACGGGGAAGGGGTAGAGGCCCTAGGTGCAAAGGAGCGGCGTTAGCGGGAGTGGCGGGCCGGCGTGTCTCGGTCGACCGGAGGTAACTCGGGCACCGGGCGAGCACAAGGGGCATAAGAGGAACTCACCTTTGGAATCGCCAGGTCGCGGAAGTTTAGGGAGACGGCCTCGATCTGCACGAGGACGTCGTAGTCGCCTAGCTGCGGTAGAGGCACATCCTTCTTGAGCTCGAGGGTGTCCCAGTTGCTGCTGTCCTTGCCGATGCCAGTGATGGACCAGGCGTTGGTTGATGTTGGTGCCATGATGAGTGTTTGTGTGTGCGTGATGATCAGTTATCGTCCGAATAACCTTTTAGATTCTTCAGCAAAGAGTTTCAGGGTCTTGCTTCGCACACCTGGTCTTTATGTATCGAACTCCCCAAGAAAAGATTTCAAAGCAATCGTGGGGTTTTCGAAGCTCCGAAGCTTCGAAGAGCGTCGACATGACGCAATATCCACTTATACCGTCATATCGGGTCCGGCAATGCGACCTTCTTTTGCACTCGATCCCACTGACTCGAACATCTTGAACCGTAGACACGCCAGCTTGGAGCTATGAACCCCCTGCCCGTGTCCATTGACTTTCCGCCGCTATTCCGCTTTTTGCCCCGGAGCCGCTCGGCATTCACGCCAATTGCCAGATGCAAGCCAGTATCCCGGGTGCAGTTTGACCAGTGGGCAGAGAGTAGGCATAATGTCGGCGGCCATTTGATCTGTCCCCCGATGGCCAATCCACCAAAATGGCATCCAGAGTGTCATGAGAACTCAACGATCGGACCATGGATGCGTTGGACCGTGTCATGTTGTTTCTCCCGCGTCCACTGATTTAGAAGCCCGCAGCTCTTAACACCTGGACTTGGCTGGGTCTGTGCTCACTTGTATCCAATTTTCTGAAGAATTTGTTTCTTCGAGCTTACTAATTCGATGATAACTCATTAGGTTGTCACTAACAGAGTGGAACAGTGAGGGGAGAGTAAGTGGTAATGAGGGGGTGAGGTACGAGACAGCAGGTTCGGTAGGTGCATGAACAACCTGCGAATAGCTTCACTTTCCTCACTAGTCATGCCTGTCAGACAGCGTTTGGACCTAATTAAATATCCCTCCTTTTGATCCTCCGACAGGCGCGAGGATGCAGATTGACACGATGCATGGATTTCTGCCGCCTCCACCGCCCTGAGGTTCACCCCTCGCAAATGTCCGCCTGAGCCGGATTCTGCCCAGTTACTATCGAGCTGAACCATGCCGTACATGAGTGCATTTCCTAGATGCTCCAACACACTATGGCGGGTCGAATGCGAGGAACCTGCTTTCTCACCCGAGGCGGTCGGTCAACATCATCGAAATGAGCACAACCCGGTCTCTTCCACAGAGATCCGATGACTAGATTTGTTTCCCGGCATTATTCCCATGCAAAAAGTCTAGAACCCGCAGCTGACGCCGCTCCACAATCAAGCTGAGAACAAATGAACGCCTCCAAGGCCCACCGTGGCACAATCCGATGTCTTCGGGTTCGCGGGCTGGAGCTGAGACTGCTTGAGATGGCAAGGTTATCAAGTAGCTGGACGGGGGTTCACATCAAAGTGTACGGATACAGATGCGGGTATTGCTCTCAACATGAAGCTGCGTCTACTCTAGTGAGTTTACTAGGCGATGTAAACCGCTGTCCCGCCTTTTGATGGGGGCCCAGTTCGTGTAATTATTTCCCGTCCGGGCCGGGGTGTTGCAATCGACGGGCGGTTTCAGATTGACCAAGTGCAATATGGTCCGGTATTTACAACCGCTTTGTGGTCTGCTTTCTCTGCTTAATTAGATGCCCCTGCTTTCTCCACGAAATCTCATCAAAACTTCTCGGCAGGGGGAGTGTTGCCATTCAGAATGAAGTATGTATGTACTTGGTAGATAATAACCACCTATACTCCGTGTGGTCCAAATGTAATCCTATTCCAACATTCATTCCAACTTCCACTGTCATTCTTTTTCGCACCACTGGCGGGTTGCTTTACACGGTCCTTACAGCGTCTCAATCCCAGCAAATCCAACTAGCAACGATGCATTTCTCTCGCTACCTGGCCCCGGCCGCCTTCGCGTCCGCCGCGGTCGCCGAAAAGACCTTTTGCGGTGCCCCCAACGACTATGAGGTCCTCATGGGCACCCCGTGGATCGTCTACTCGATGAACTACGCCTACCAGGCCATCAAGGGATCGGCCTGCACCGGCTACTACGGCACGTCCGGATCTGGCGATGCCCAGCGGATTCAATGGAGCAGCATCTGGGACATTGATCCCACGTACCAAAAGGACGTTGTCAAGGGGTATTCCTTCATCGGCCTGACCCAGAACCTCGAGACCAAGCTCAGTGACATTCAGAGCATCCCCAGCACCTACAGCTGGACTGTCTCCAACTCTTCGGCCTACAAGGGTAAGTAGGGGTTCTACTTTGCATCACGTTCAACCTAGCGGTACTCGCATGTGCTAACCTGACTAACTAAGGCAACGTCGTCTACGACTTCATGACCTCCGACACTAAAGGCGACAGCACGTCCAGCAACGCCCAGGAGCTCATGCTCTGGCTCCGTTGGGAAGGCGGACAGGTGCCCATTGGCTGGGCCGAGGGCCCGACGGCCACGATCGACGGGCTCTTTGGCAAGGACGGGTGGAAGCTGTACCAGGGCAAGAACACCGATACCGGCATCACCGTGTCTTCGCTGCTTGCTCCCACCCAGTACGGCAACCTGGAGAAGGGTTCCTTCGAGGGAGACATCAAGGACTGGCTCCTCGCGCTCTCCAAGCAGGGCGTCTTCTCCGAGAGCACCTACGTCAATGTTGGAAATGCTGGCCAGGAGCCGTACTGGGGCACCGTCACGTTCAACAACACTCTTGGCTTAAACATCAACCTCTGAGGTACAGAAACGTAGTCCAGATATCTGCGTGAGATGACTACCGGCTTCACTTCATGTACAAATTCATCTACATTGTTCATAAATGCTGATATCTGTCTTGCATATGGTACTCCAACTGTTCATGACTTCAAAAAGATGGTGCCACACATGACCTTTGTGGCCGTTCCTCCAAGATGCAGCGTCTCCAGCTTTCGTGCACCATCCTCGCCCCGTCCAAGCTTCGCGTCAACGTAGATGTTGCTCTTTCGGCCCATCTCGACTCCCTGCGTGATTTCAAAGCTGAGGGAATCCTCAGACAGCTCATGCAAACTCAGGTAGCTCGAGAGAGCGCAGGCTGCGCTGCCCGTGGCAGGATCCTCTAGATCAGGCTCAATCAAACGGGTTCTGATCTTGTGCACGACACGCCCGTCGATCGTCTCGGCCCCAAGCCTCACAAAGTAGTATCGCGAAATAAACGTCTCGCGCCACCCTTCGTCCAGAAGCTCCTGCTGCCGAAACTCCATGGGCCCAATCTTTGCCGACGCCAATGATGCCAACGAAGGCAATTCAACAAGAGCAAACGTCATGCCGTTCACGATGCTAAAGACGGGCGCTTCCACCTCTGCAGCGGCGAGTTCTGCCGTCGCATTGCTGTAGGGCCCGGGCCCAAGGTCCCTCAGCCGCTTCTGGTGAAGATGGGTGTTGTGCGGGATGGCGGCCCGTACGGACTCGGACCCCGTCTCTTCGATCTCAATGGGCCCGGCCTTGGCAATCAGCTTCTTGACGCCGCGGGACTTGAGAAAGATGGCCGTGCCGACGGTGGGGTGGCCCGCAAAGGGAAGCTCCGCGGTCGGCGTGAAGATATCGAAGCGGCGCTCCGTGGATGCGGGGTCGTCGACTTCGTGCACAAAGGTTGTCTCCGAGTAGTTGAACTCTCTGGCAATGGTTTGCTTCTGCTCCTGCGTTAGGGATGTCGAGGCTGGGATCGTGACAATGGCTAGAGGGTTGCCCTCAAAGGGCTTGTCCGTGAAGACGTCGACCGTGGTGTAAGGGAGCTCCATCGATGTGTCGTTCAAGGGCGGATCGCTAAGACGGTAGACGCAAATGAAGTATGCCAACAGGGCTCGAATGACAGATAGAACGGGCCCACGTTCATACGTGCTGTCTAAATAGTGAAGCTGGTGAGCGATATATGAGTCACTCGCTGGTTCTAAGACTTGGTCGAGTCGGGATTGTTTATTAAGCAGCAATTGCGAATCGATCGGTAAACACTTATTCGGCGTAGCCCACGCCTTTTGCGCCCTTCCCCGACAGACGTCCCCACTCCCCGGCCCCTCATCTTGACGATTCACGGAGTCCACATTCGCGCTTCAACAATGCTCCCAACACCTCTTCAAGTTCGAGTATGGCTATCTAACAGTGGTGATCAGTCTGCGTTGGTACCATATATATCCGATGAGCGCTCACATACAAAATGTAGCATAAGAAACGACAAGTTTCATCCATCATTCTTGCCTTTCTCCGCGTTAGTTCAAGTAAAGTCGTAGGATCAAGACAGGATCATAGTACTCAACCATGACGACCACACGCAGAAACGTATACATCAATCACAAGACGGGGCCGATCAAGCCTGTCTCCGATGCATCTCTCGCACAGGCATTCCACCAGCAGCTGCCCGCCTTCGCCAGAACCCCTCTCGTTTCTCTCGAGGATATCGCCTCAGAACTAGGCGTGAAAGCAGTCTACATAAAAGACGAGAGCAACAGACTAGGACTGCCATCATTCAAGATTCTAGGCGCATCGTGGGGATCGTATCGCGCCATCACGACTCATCTACGCTTGCCCACCGACACACCCCTCAACGATGTCGCAAAGGCCGCCCAGACAAACAATCTCTCCCTCTACGCAGCTACGGAGGGAAATCACGGTAGAGCCGTTGCGGCCATGGCGAAGATCCTAGGCATTCCTGCGCACATCTACGTTCCCAGCAGTGTTGCCAGTGAGGCGGTCACCAACATCGCCTCTGAGGGCGCCAACGTCATCGTGAGCAATTCCCACTATGATGACGCCGTCTTGGAAGCTTGGCAAGCATCAAAGTCAGTCAAGGGCGGTCTCTTGATTCAGGATAATGCTTTCGCGGGGTACGAGCAGATTCCTGCTTGGATTGTCGAGGGTTACTCCACCCTCGTTCGCGAGGCCGAGCAGCAGGTGGCCGACCACGGGCTCAAGCCGAGTCTAATGGTGACTCCAGTCGGCGTTGGATCTCTGGCGCATGCCGTCGTGTCTCACTGCAAGTCTGATGGACGAGATTGCGCGGTCCTATCAGTCGAGCCCGATACCGCTCCGTGTCTATGGACGAGCCTGACGGCCGGCAAACCAGTGACGGTTCATACCTCGAGAACCATCATGGAAGGGCTCAACTGTGGCACTGTCTCTCTGACGGCGTTCGATGACCTTCGTGCAGGGGTTGATGCCAGTGTTACAGTCTCGGACTTTGAGGCCCATGAGGCCGTGAAGTATCTCCAGACGAAGGGGGTGAAGAGCGGGCCGTGTGGTGGTGCCACTGTCGCAGCGCTCTGGCGGCTTGCCCGAGTAAGCCCACGCCCAGCCTGTCTTTCCAAAGACGCTGTCGTGGTATTACTCAACACAGAGGGTCCGCGGAACTACAAGACCCCGTTGGACGTGTCCACGGATGACCCCGTCACGTTGACGCAGATCCTCACGTCAATCGACTCTTCCAACCCGGACTTATCCAAGGCTTCAGGTGCCGGCGAAGGCGAGATTGCCCACTATATTTCCGCGTGGTTGCAACATCGCAACTTTGAAGCGCACTGGCTGGAAGAGAGGCAGGGCCGACCTTCCGTGGTCGGTGTGCTCCGCGGAACAGGAGGAGGAAAGTCCATCATGCTCAATGGTCATGTTGACACCGTCAGTCTTTCGAGTTACTCGCCAGACCTGGATCCTCTGAGTGGAGAACTGAAGGTGGAGGACGGAGGACGAATTTATGGTCGTGGAAGCGCGGACATGAAGGCAGGTCTAGCAGCTGCCATGGCGTCAATGGCTCGATGCAGCTCTACATCACACTCTCCTCTACGAGGCGATGTTATTCTCGCCGCAGTCGCCGACGAGGAGAACTTCTCCATAGGCACAGAAGAGGTCATCAGGGCTGGATGGAGAGCCGATGCCGCCATAATACCGGAACCAACCAACCAGGAGATGGCGATCGCTCACAAGGGATTCGTTTGGGTTGAAATCGATATCCTCGGCGTTGCGGCCCATGGATCCAGACCCGAGGATGGCGTAGATGCCATCTTGCTCGCAGGTGCCGTGCAGACGGCACTGCTTGAGTACTCAAAGTCACTTCCCTCCGATTCTCGATTAGGGAAGGCATCTTTGCATGCCGGCCTCATTCAGGGTGGCGAAGAGCCTTCTAGCTATCCGGAACGCTGCACTCTAACCGTTGAATTTCGAACCATCCCGGCACAGACTACGAACAGTATCCTTAAAGACATTGAGAGCATCTTGAGTGGCATCGCCAAGTCTAATCCGGATTTCAAATATGCTGCTCCTCGAATGACCTTCTCGCGGCCTCCGCTTGGGCAGAGCCCTGACGATGAGTTCATCAAGACCTTCGTCTCTGCTGCCTCAAAGTGTCTAGGTGAGGCGCAAGAGCCTGTCGCATGTTCTTTTTGGTGCGACGCTGCATTGTTGAACGAGGTCGGTATCTCATCGGTTGTCTATGGTCCCAAAAGCTATGGGATCCATGGCAAGGAGGAATGGGTGAGCGTGGCGAGCATTCGGGAAGTGGCATCGGTAATGGAGACCGTGATTCAAGACTTTTGCGCTTAGACATCGACCCTGGATCATAAATCGGCTAAAGAAGTCGAAATGAATATAACTGCATGTGCTATCCAAGTCTATTGCTCAGTGGCTATTGCATATCTCGATCAACAAGCTTTTCCCTGTCACCTCAGGGCTCTCGCTAGCTCAATTCCCTCGTAGCTTTCAGAGTTCCTCAATGTATGCCTACGTGTTCCCTGCGTAATCTCGTCCATTGCGTTGTAGCCAATCTCAGTCTCGTGAGCTTTCATGGCGGAGTTGGTGGCCGTCGATGGACCCATGGCGAGCAAAACATTACGATTTGTCTCTTCCTCTATCTTCCTTCCTTCCTCTAGAGTGTTCATGCCAATTTCTGTTGGGAAGGCACTCTGTCCATCCGACTTCAAGTACCCATTTCTCTCATCCGATCTCGACGTTGCGTACATCTCCGTAAAGAGGACTCGCAGAACGGGGATAGATGACGCAACGATTGTGACGTTGATCTCGGCTTGCCCCCATATAAAGAGCAGAGATAGGCGATCTGTAAAATAATCAGAGAGATCCACGAGGATACCAGGAAAACATTCCAATGCTCACATGGTATATCTGCGCCCTCGGCAATAGTCACTATTTTGACGACCTTGATCACCCCGACTAACCCTGCAATGACACCGAGGCTCATAGCTACAGCAACACCAATCTTTTCATGGCGCTTCAAGCCTAGTCTCCATATCATTGGCCATGGGAGCAGCGACAAGATGAAGTCAACCAGTGCCGAGTATGCTGAAATCATACGTTAACTTGCTATTTGCAAATATCCAGCTCACCTCATCTGTAACTCACCATTCGACACCATGTGCATAATGACCGAATCCTCCACTCGCCAGCAGGACCCGGGTAGGACAGCTTCGTAAGAGTCTGACGGCCTGTCGCAGGCCGCCTTCCAAGCGACAACAGCGCTAGTTGCCAAGACTGCGTTCATGGATATGATCAAAAACCAAATGAAAACCTTCAGTTTCCCAGATGCAATGCGCAACATTGTGACTGCAAAGGAGGTTTTACTGAGGGCCAAGGCGACCTTATTCATGACGACATTGACAGACGACAGAGTGAAAATATGGGCCGAGAAATCTAGGGATTTTCCGAACCCGAGTCTCATAAGCTCTGTGGTGAGAGACGTCGAGACTAGCAGGAATATCTCCAGAGATCGATCGTCAGCAATGAAAGTTCCTCCAACGGTTGAATAAGTCTCTTACCCAAGACGCCAGCAAGAGATAGTCATCTGTCCACAAGCCACGGGATCTGATCTTTTTGCAGTAAACACGACAGAACAGAAAGACCGTCGATACCGAAATCATGGCCCATATCGAAGCGACGACCCTAGGCGCCGGGTCTTTTGAAACGTCAATCACGAATGGCGCCGTAGAAGAGACATTCCGCTCGGAAAGGCCTGCTAGACTCTTCGAGATCATTGTGCAGAGATATGTGAGGACGCTGGAGAAAACAAACTGGCAGACCGGAAACTTTTCACGCCAGTGGCTTTCACTGTTGGGGCTCATCTTAGATTAAAAAGGCAGATTTTCCGCTTCCGATGAAGATGTCAAGTCTGTTCGGGAAAAAGAAACAGCTTCGCTTCCCCAAACCCATCACACGTCAGGGCCGAAGCTCAAAAATAAGACGCCATCCGGCAACATGTTCTGCGGCAACCGAGCGAACTCTTGGATCATGTTCGCGTAGGGGGCCAGGCCTCGATGAATCAATGCAAGGATGCCATTCACATCAAAAAAAGAAATACCCTCCCAAAATCTGGGATACTAATCCTCGGTCGCCCCGCACGATGTGAGTGATCATTGGCCACCACAATTATTTGAGTGATCAAGCCTCCCGACGGGGGCTAGCCGATGCTAGGGAAGCTGCGTGCATCACAAGCTTGACATCGAGTGTTTGATGCCATCTCGTCTCGAACCTCGAAGTGAAACAAGGTCTCGAGAAGCCTAGAAGAAAACCACAGCAATTCCATGAAAGACAGACTTTCCTGGCACGCTGGGCATGCTAGTCATAAATCGTAATACGCTTGGGCAGATTTTCGACTGAGCTGACAAGCTTTTCACCACGCAGTTCAGCCTAGAGGCTGTCATTGATTCCTGAGGTGTCAGATCGTTAATTGGTGATGAGATTCTCGGCGAGACCACGATTTCGTAGAGATCCCGTAAAATGATCTGTCATTGTTGCCTTGCACTTATTAGCGTGATGAAGACGTCTTTCGAAGGGTTGCATGTCGCACCATTGAATCCTTAAGCATCTTTGGCAATGCACTGAGGCGATGCAAGATCGCTCCTGTGGTTCACGAATCATTGGGACGATCAGCTTCCGTACGTATATACTAGGTAAGATCTTAGACTCCCGTCGCATCTCATGAAATGGTCCCGGATGCTCCGTCCCGGCAGGTTGGTCTAGAATCTCTCTCTCCGCTGATGCCTTGCGTCATGCTAGCTGCATCGCTAGTCTCAAGCTAGTCTTTTCTGGCCCTTCAGCTTTGACAAGCTATTCGCTGGCTTTTCTGGAAGTTTTTGCAGGACTCGCAAAAGGAAGTTCTCGAGAATTGACCGACCAACCACTCAGCTCAGTGACCCTTGTAAGTGGCGGCTGGAGTTAGACACACCACGCACGTTGGGTCGCAAAGAGTACACTAGAGAAACGTTGATAACCATTTTGCCCAGTTGCTGGTCAATTATCGCAATGGTCTCTCTCCGTCGCAGAAGATTTCCTCAGGTGATACGTTGAAGACTAATTGTCACAGAACGGATATTGCTGATTCAAATTGTCGCTCCTCACGAGGTGGGTAACGAGTCCTTCTTTAAAGGCTCACTCAGACACCGTGTTCTCCGGCCAAGCTGAGGGGTATGCGAGGCTGACTAGAATTTCTTGGAATAAGATAGTGTGACTTGAGCGAAGCTACATTTATTGCATGCATGGTACTAAGGAAAATGCCTCAGATTTCAATGCAAGCTAGCTCTCAAGCCTGCCAGTTCTAGATCACATGCAGCTTCTTCAAGAAGGGCCATTCCATATGTTCAGGTCTTTCGTCCGAAGGTGCGGAGCCGAATAACTTCCATTGAATTCTCGGCCCCACCACGGGACCGAGTGGAGAGCTTATCGATAAGCTCGGCGGACCCGAAGCTGGCGGTAATGGTCGGCAGAATATTTGCTGTCTGAATTGCGACACTCGGGTTCCTCTTGAAGCCCCCCAATGCACGTCTCGCACCACGGATTTCCGTCATTATAGCCAAATGCTGCTTTGCTTGCGTCGCACGTGGGCGCGGCGTCCTCCTTTACAATGTCTAGCGCAGACATCCGGTAGACGTGCTGCCGCAACCAAAGCCACGATCGCTTCAACCGTTCTGAAGGAGACAACCCCGACAGCGTCAAGGTTGGCTGAAACGGGACTTTGGTCGATGCCATCACGCTCCAAGAAAGTGGGAAAGGGCAGTGTTGATGCAAAAAAAGCTAAGCCGAAGAAAAAGGCAAAGGGCGACAAGTCGCGTGTCAATATTGTGGACGAGAAGCTATGCGGTGCGTTCGTACTGTCCGTACTCAGTCGCATTACCGACCAAGACGCTAATTCGGATTGCCACCAGACGATATCCTTAAATACATAGGACCTACGCTCGAAAGACATGTTGGGTGCGACTTGATTGACATCAACCCGGGCGCTGGCGTCTGGAGCCGCAAGCTCTCGGAGGTCCTCCAGCCGCGCACCCACATCCTCATGGAACCCGACGAGGATGTTTACCGACCCTTCCTCGAGCCTCTACTCGAAAACCCGAATACACAACTGATACCTCAGTCCGGAATCCTCTGGAACGAGCTGAACGAGGTGCTCGGTCACATCCAGAACCAGGTCCCTCAGCCAAGGGGCCCTGACATCGAGCCTACACGCAACGACACCCTCCTCGTTACCGCAAACCTCTCCTTCTTCCCTAAGAAACGTTATCGCAACTTCGACAGCGTCGCCGCAATGGTGCTCTTCCAGCTCATCAGCAGCATCCGCACCGGCACACTTTTCCAAAAATACGGCCTCGTGCGCATGCTGGTGTGGGCCAACAACGACGATCAGCGCTCGTTCCTGGCAAGGAACATTCAAGGGCGGCGCAAGTCGGCGATTGAGGCCGAGTTTGCGTGCGAGTGGCTCGGCGTAGTGGCCGGCACGGAGGCACATTCGAATTCGGACTCCAAGAGAGACGTCTGGCACGTTCGCGATCGATGGATTGATATCGACAGCACAAGGGACGCATTAGAAAGGATGAAAAAGAATGGGCTGGAGATGCCAGAGGGACGCAAGTTGGAGTCTACAGCGCAGGCGGAACAAGGGGCCATCGGCCCTGAGCGCCACGCGGGCGTGCGGACGCCGCATCTCAGCCGGCCCTACGTAGCGGAGCTGAAGGAACTCGAAGACGAGTTGGCGGCTGGAACCATGGACACGTCGAACGCATCAAAGTCATTCAAGCGCCTTAAGTTCCTGCGGCACACTCTCAAAACTCAGGAGGAAGACGCCGAGAGCAATACGGCCCTCTTAGCGGAGATGTACGAGCTCAGCCGACTGCGTGCGACCAAGGCCATCCCGGACGCGGAGCTGAGCGAGCGAGAACAGGCGTGGGAGGCCAAGGTCTCGTCAATGGGCAAGAACTTCCTCATCGACTTCCGCGTCATCCGGGACAACTTGCACATCTTCCGCCAAGACCCGCCGGTGATGCTTTGGGACCGGCGACCCTACGAGCCGCTCGCCGTCAATCCCGACGAGTTCTTCCCCAACGTCGAGTGTTGTCTATTGGACATCCAGCCCAAGGCGATGTATCCGCTTCTCCGGCAGTCCGGGCCGGGCACCTCGCGAGCGGGCGACATGTTTGAGCTGTTCCGGAGTTCCATGCTGGCACAGGGCCTGGAGCCCGTCAGCAAGTCTTTGGAGCGCATCTGGCCAGGGGCGGCGGAGGGCATCTTGCCGCATTGCCCCAGCCTGCGGGACCCGGATCAGGGCGGACTGACTGGAACGGGGCATGCGGAGCTCTGTTCTAGAGTCCTGAGCGAGAAGCAGTGGATGGAGCTCATGGAGGCCTTCATGGCATGGCCATTCCACCCAACGTACGAGGAGATGATTGGGCGATTAGCGGACGATGTTGAGCCCTCCGACGATGATCACAACGCCGGCGGCAGCAGCATGTCGACGGATGCGGCATTGGCGTAAGAAGCTCCATGAGAGAAAGCAGGCATATCGTGCTGTCATGGCATCAGGGGTTCTGCGGGGGCCGCGGGCAGCACTCATGATTCACTAAACCTGTATAATCATGTACTAAACCCCTCTGTATCTAGTATCATGTATACATGTATCGTAGGCGACACCCATCTGGTATATCAATGTACTATCATAATGTATGTAGTATAAATTCACAAGAAAGAAACCTACGTAGTAGAGGCCATGTGGAGTAACCTGGTAGGTGATTTCCCGATCACACATTGACGGTAGATGGGGAGAATTGTCAAATATCGGAGAGCCTTTCGTCAACGCCTAGCTCCTGACCTAAGATCGCGTTTACGCAGTCAAAGACTCGTACTGGGCCTAGAGCTGCACTCGCTGTGTGACATGGCCAAGATTAAGATACTATTCCTCCGCAGTGATCGCTTGGGAATAGTATATGTGAAGCACTTTGCCCATCTGCCTTGATGCGTCTGGAACCGGTTGAAGCATTCAAAATCAACGGTGCTCGTCAATGTCAGGGGTCCAGGGTCGGGAAACACCCGGAGCAGCTTTCGGGAAGAAGTGCAAGGGATGCATGGTGAGCCGCGATGAGGGAGTGCGGGGGCTGCGTAAGCCGCGTCGCGGGTGAATAGAGGTTGAGGGCCAGATAGATGGACCATGACGACACTGGACAGCACTGGGCGGGGATGAGCTTGTTCAAACTTTGGAGAGTGAAAGCACGGCTCTGAGTCTTCTGAGAGCGATATCTGGGATCGGGAATGACGAGCAGACGGTTTGATGAAGGCTTGCGCAAATATATGGGGAATTATGTGCTCATCTGCTACAGTGTGATTGCAATGTGGGCTGAGCAGGTTCTTCAGAAGTTGCAGGAGGCTATGCTCACAACTTCCTGGGTATGTCTTATTACGAGTAAACGCGTCCGCCGTGCATTTAATTAAATGTTGGTTTGCTTTTGGTTCGTGTTTGGCGGATAGACAGATGAGCAACATGGGATGAATGTGGTCACTGGTAGCACTGTAGCACAAACAGACTGACACGCGTGTCTTCTAAACGTTGCAAACTGATCCCACGTGGGGTTTCGAGGGGATGGGGAAGACCCGCACTCGGTTTCTCGTCATCTCATACGTGGTACACATAACTGTGAGATGACAAAGACACTTCACTGGCGAATATCCAGAATTTCAAGTGATGAACTAATCAATGAAGAGTCAGGACTGGGGATGAAAGGTGGAGTTTCGGCTCTTTGTCACACCTCAATCGGGGTGGCAGTTTGGGACTAAATGGCCACCAGTTCCCCATTTCCCATTTCCCATTTCCCGTTTCTCATCTCTCATCTCTCATTGCCGTCCGTCCATCATGATCCAACGGCGCCCTCTCCTCGGGTTACGGTTGTCAACAGCGACAGCCACAGCCAAAGGCCCGTCTGTGAGATAATGTGAGGTGGTCGACGTGTAATGATGTACACTCTCAAGTGGATGAAGACTCAGGTATATGAATACATAGACTACTCCGTACCGATACGTGTCCTCAACGTCTGTCCAGAGTTCAGACTCATAGGCATCCGCATTAAAGACAGATTCGTTAGGACAACGCACTGGAGAAAAGGCATATATCCGTACCACTCACTGTATTGCGTATATGTGAGGGCCGATGTGCTCAGGGGTTGAGTCGCACAGCAGGAGTGCATGCTGTGTAAATGCTGGATCGTCGGCCCCCCCCTGCCTGTCAGTCTAAGCGCTAGAAGAATCGCTAGCTCAGGAGCTTAGCACCAATACCGAGCGCCGGGCAGCACGTTGCCCCTTGGGCTAGCAGAGGTTGGCGCACGCGCCGAAGCTGGGAGAGGTCTCGTGGCTTCAGATACAGGCGCACTTGTTCTCGATTGAGATGAGACATGTTGTAGCTGTGACTTGGCGTTGATGGCGAGGAAGCCAAAGTGCATGTTTCTCTCTACCTTACTGCACAGTACAGTACTAAAGTAAAGTAGTACAAATAGCGCGAATGTCCTTCCCGCAACCCCTTACCTACCCCTGGACCCTGGCGACAGAGTGATGACTCTTTGTCCAAATGTTTCATGTTTTCTCTGGAATGCACGGCAACGGTTTTTGCTGTGTTGCTTCAAGTGACATGCGCCCGATATAGTCCCCATGTAGAGTACGGATACTGATGCATCGTGGTAGAGAACTTGAAGGTGATTGCGACAGGTACGTATCTATTACTCGTGGTCAGCAAGTGAAAGTATTGCATACTTAAGGTAGTTGGTCATATTTGTACACCAAGGTGAACTCGAACATGTAGCTATTCATGAGGGTGAAATACCTAGACCCCTATTTATTTCTCGCCAATTATGTCGTCGTGACACACAGAACGGTTCCTGGATGGCGCCCCCTTTTCGCTGTTTTCACTTCCACTAAGGCCAAGACTAAGGTAAGGTACCTGAGCCCGTCAATTTAGTCAGGTCGTGATAGTAGTACCGATACTCGTCGTTGCGACAACTAGGTACCTACCCAAGGTAAGTCAGAACTTCTGCTATTCGTACAAACCGAGTGTCATTTAACCTCTGAAACTGTCTATTAGGAGAAAGCAAAGAAACCCACGTCAACTGCCGGGGAACCGAAAGACTAAAGTGGCTCAATCCGCTGCCTGCCACCATTCTTCTGAGGCACTGTACCTAATCTATAGGTAAGTACCAAAGACCACGACGACTCTTACGTCTGGACTTTCAGCGAGACATAGTAGGTAGCCAAAGCAAGCCCATTCAGGAAAAAGAAATGAAAAGATAATACTCCGGAGAACCAAACCACACATACTGAGTACATTACCTGCCTTCACTCCGTCCAGACTCCAAACTCCAGAGTACCTACCATCTGTCCAAACCTTGAGATCTCCCATGCTTACTTGAAACTTGTCTGGGCGTCACCTTCTTCCAAGTTCCCCCACCCGCACAGCCCACGATCCACAGTCCCGCAGCCCAAGCGCTCGGCAGCATCTACGCAGTACCTGTACATCATCACCACAATATTCCAGGTTCATCATCAGCATCAGCATCAGCATTCGGACCTGCATCAAGCCTCTGCAGCCCCCGTTCGAGCGCATGTATACCGCCCCCATCGGAATCTTCCAGTCTTCTCCCAACAACCATCAAATTCTCCAGCTTCCTCCGATTGACCTGGATCTCTCATCTCTCCCGTTCTCCCGTATCCCGACCGTCTCATCCCATCCCATCCCGTCCCATCCAACTTCACGGATATCCACACCTCCAATTGCGCAGTCCACAATCCACATGCGCAGAACGGATACTCCGTAACACCCACCGCCCATCCATCCATCCACCTGCCTCAGACATCATAGGTAGCTGCTACCTTGCCCCATACCTACCTCAGATCAGCATCTCCACGTTGTCGCCCATCTCACTTTGCTGTCACTGCGCCTTCCCATCTGCCGTACTCTGCGTACAGCGCACTCCCGCATCCCTATCCGAACAAACGCCCGCTGTCCCCGTCTCTTTGGTCCAGTCTGCCTTCGAATACCTACAGCACCAACTTCCAGTCGTCGTCTGTTGGCACTGAGTTATCCGCGAACCAGTCCTGTGCACGAAGCCGCCTCTTCCCTGTTCCGACATCCAATCTCGACCTCCTCGTCCTTCAATCCCCCTTCAATGGCACTGTTCTAACCAGCTCCCCCGTCTTCCTCCTTGAGCACTTCTTCTCTTGCTTCTTCTTCCGTCATTCCTTACCTTTTCTTCTTTCTCCAATTCATCCCGTTTCACTCGGTCGGCTTTCTTCTTCCTTGTAATCTCTCGTGTTCGAACTGTTCATAGAGCTTGGCACCGTTGGGTCCTTCGAATCCCCGACAACCACCTCGAATCGTGTCTCGCGATTTTTGACTGCAACACCCGACCGACCAACAACCAAGCTCCTGCTCTCCGCGCCTCGAGCCACGCTTTACTCTCGTCTCGATCGCCGTCTTGCGCTGCCGCTCGCCTGTTGAACTGGCCTGGCTGAGCCGGCTGCCAGGCCTCCTTCATCCGATATCCGAACCATCCTTCCACTCGAGTCCATCTTCCACCCCCTCGGGACCGACTTGCGACGATACCCTACCTCACTACCCCTTCCCACGACTCCACGACCACTCGACACCATGGTGAAGCTCATTCCACCATCATTTCCGCCCCGCCGGCCTTCGAGCTTCCTCCGCTACGCCGCCGCCGTCATCTTTTTCGTGGCACTCTTCTACTACTTCGACCCGCGATACCCAAGAGAACCTCTGACACAGCTTCAACCAGAGAAGCCGAAGCAACCCCCGCAAATACCAGATCCGGTGGCTCCGGCACGGGTTGAGGATGTCACAAAGCCGACGGGTCAGGCCGAGACGACACCGATACCTCCGAAAGCCGATCAAGCATCGTCGGGAGCTAAACCCCCCTCAGCGGGGAATACCAAGGTCGAAGGCGGTGTCGATCCGTCAAAAGGACATCCCATTGATGCCTTGATCAAAGAGGCCGACGAAACGTTTGATAAGTTGTTGGAGAAGGAGACCAAGACGCTGCCCGCCGCGGCCAAGGCCTACCGCGAGCGACGTGGTCGCCACCCTCCGCCGGGCTTCGACGCATGGTTTCAATTCGCCCAGGATCGCAAGGCTGTCATTGTCGAGGACTTTTTCGACCAGATCTACCACGATCTTAAACCGTTCTGGGGCCTCGAACCATCGCGCATCCGAAAAGAGGCGGCTGAATGGGAGATGGTGATCAAGGTGCGCAAGGGTCGAGCTACCCGTATTAGCGACTGGTTCTGGACCATCCACTGGACAAACATGCTCAAGACGATTGAGCACCTGCTACCCGACATGGACATCGCCCTGAACCCGATGGACGAGCCGCGCATGGTGGTGCCGTTTGAGGATATGGAGCAGCATTTGAGGGACGCTGCCCTGACGGAAGGGATGCCCGAACCGAAAAAGGTTATGAACACATTCCAGGCCCTGCCTAGTAGCAAAAAGGAGCTCGACCGCAACGTTAAGGTCAAGAGCAAGCACTGGGACAAAGTCACGAGTATGTGCCCTACCAACTTCTCGTCTACCCCTCCTACCTACTCTTTCCCATGGGACGAACAATACCCGAATACTAACATCCGTCTGCAGAACAGTACTGGCTCATTGCCCGCCGTGGGTGCCCTCCCGACAGCCCTGCTCGACTGGCGAAGACGCAAAGGACCTTTAACCATGCCCCCGCCGTTTCGACAAAGTATGCCAAGCCGCATATGCGCGACGGTTTTGTCTCCAACTACACTCTCTCGACCCATATCTGCCACCAACCCGACCTGCAAGGCCTCAATGGCATCTTCATTGAGCCCCTCAGCACAGCCGCCACGCCTGTGCTGTTCCCAATGTTTGGCGGTTCCAAGCTGGCTGTCAACAACGAGATCCTGCTTCCTGCGGCCATGTACTGGACAGAGGAAGAACGGTTCAGTGGCGGTGGGTACCATGGGGGTCGCTGGAACAAGAAGAAGGACGCGGTGCTCTGGCGCGGCGTCGCAACGGGTGGGCGCAACCGCGTGGATAACTGGCAAGGGTTCCAGCGCCACCGGTTCGTGGCCATGAACAACGCGACCAAGGTCACGG
>JFBX01000049.1:18030-56282 GCA_001563135.1 Colletotrichum simmondsii | reverse complement strand
TTTTCCCTGCCCGACAAGATGTACAACATCGCAGCGCAGGCGGTGGGCGGGCTGGGCGACTGGATCAAGTCGTGGGCCAATGTTGGGTTCACGGATCTCATGTGCGAGCCAGAGGGCAAGGCCGGAACGTGCAACTACACGAGCCCCCATTTCAACCTCACTGAGGGGGTCATGCTCTCTGAGATGTACGACAACAAGTACCTCCCCGACGTTGACGGCAACAGCTTTTCGGGCCGGTACCTCGCGTTCCTGGGCAGCACGAGTCTCCCCATCAAGTCGACGCTTTGGCGAGAATGGCACGACAGCCGTCTCGTGGCATGGAAACACTTTGTGCCGATGGACACGCGGTATAACGAATATTACGGCATCATGGAATACTTCTTGGGATACGGTGACGAGAGGCCAGGCCATGACGCCGAGGCGGAGAAGATTGCCATGGCGGGCAAGGCGTGGGCCGAGAAGGCGCTACGCAAGGAGGACATGCAGATTTACACTCTGCGGTTGCTTCTCGAGTATGCGCGCGTCACGGACGAGAGAAGAGAGAGGATGGGCTGGGTGCATGACTTGCTGGCGGAGCAGACATCTAGTTGAGAGAGGGTGAGGAGACAGAAAGCATTGTTGTTTCGTCGCATGGATACCACACCGCGGAATACGGGAAGTCAAAAAGGGCATGGCGTTATTTTATCTCCATTATAGTGTTCTGGTCGTCTCTTTGGGGAGTTTTTGGTGTAACTCGCAAGGGCCCCTACTTGTCAGCCTTTTTATGGGTGTTTTGAGACTTTTATCTACGGATCCTACCGGGACTGACTCCCTCGAACGGGAGAATGAGGAAGCATGAAATCGGCATCATTCTAGGTATTGACATATTACACAGGTCATGTTTGCTGCATGGCGACTAGTACATACCACTGCCAGGTCTAGCGGCACATCAAAGTGCCATGTGCATGTGCATGTGAATGTGAGGGTGGTATTGCATGTTGTGAAGATGTCGGACGTAGGTTCCGATTTAATTTCTACATGACGTGAGAAAGGAATGGCTCGGTCTTCGGAAGGCAATCCCGTAGACCGGAGACGACGTCTGCCGCATGTTGCCGTTCATAGGCGAGCCGCACGAGGAGCTATGGAGTAATGATATCTTGAATCTTATCCTTCAATCGTCGGCAGCTCAACCAACGGGTCCGTGTACAGCAGAATAAAGTCATTTGATCACTTTCACGAGACACATGGCGGGAGGATTGGAGACGCGGCTACGAGTCATAATCAAGTCCAACCCGCCGATGTAGTCGTTTAGGGTGCAGACGATTACGCGATGATAAGGCAATTTCGAGACGAGAGAATGCGCCTCTTTTACGTAAAGCCAGGGAGCGTCCTTGCTTCGAAGGCCTTGGGCAGGTGAGGGGTATAACCGGGAGAGACAGTGGAAGCAAGCAGATGAGAGTTCTTGTGCTACCGGCTCAAGCGCGGGAGCTAGCGGGTGACAGTGACAGCGTGCTTGCGTTGAGAGTTGAACCCATTTCCAGTCCTCCGAAGGATGTAGCTATATCTGGGAATTGTGGACGGGGGCAAGCTGAACTGGCCGGCGGGCGGGCTAGGCCCCGGATAATGGAAGATGGGAAGGACGTCATGCGGACACCCCTGGAACTGATTGATAACAAGAAACGTGAAAAGGACAAGGTAAGGTAGTCAAATGGGGGACGAGAATCTGAGGTGAGAACATGGGAGTCGAGGGATGCCGGCCCGGGCACGAATCGCTGAGGCTTTCAGTGTGAGATGAGAATCGAGATGCAGCGGCGTTGCGGGTCCGTGATGGGCAGGGCCCTGCTGCCCTGGTTGACTCGTGGAAGGAGGGGAGGGCCTCAAACCGTGGTAGCACAACTGTGACCTCGGGTCTAGCACACATTATACGTAATTGAATGTACTCTGGGTGTATCAGACTCGGGA
This sequence comes from Colletotrichum simmondsii, assembly GCA_001563135.1. Classification (NCBI taxonomy): domain Eukaryota; kingdom Fungi; phylum Ascomycota; class Sordariomycetes; order Glomerellales; family Glomerellaceae; genus Colletotrichum; species Colletotrichum simmondsii. The sequence continues at coordinate 54,341 of JFBX01000049.1, read as the reverse complement.
GGACACTTCACGGCCAGATAAGAGGTATGTCTGATAAGAGACGAGACCAATCGATAAGGCGAGAAAGGTGCGAACCTCGGAAAATCGACACCTGGCTGTCTTTTAGTAGTACTGAACATACCTTACATCACCTTAGGTAAGGTAAGGTAGGTAAAACAGGTAAAGGCAGGCAGGAGAAAAGAGAAGACAATGGAGAGGAAATGGCTGCAGTCCGGATACCTTCGATTGCGATGCCTTGGAACAGGTAGTGGTGGTGGTGGTCCGCATCACCCCCTCTTTCTCAACAAAAAAAAGAGCAGAGAAGAAATGAGAAAAAACTCTTTTTTTTCTCTCGTCTCTCCCGTATTCCGAAAAGACCGAGCTTCCGTCCGTGGTTTTCTTGGTTGTGTGAGGTGTCGGGTGTGAGATTGTCATGCGCCTTCGCGTCGCCCTGCCATTAGGGAACATCACCAAGTCCCGGAGGCGGTGATACAGGTGAAGTGGACAGCGGACGTGGGCGACGGGCCTCTTTAAATAATGCCTCGCGCGTTTTTCCGCCGGGTCACCTGCCGTTAAGTGGCACACCTCCGGGCGCGCCAGACCCCTAAGTGCAGGTGCTCCAGCGGTGGTCCAGCGGGCCCCAGCGATGTGCGGCGCTACGCCCGCCGACCGTGGGCCCCATAACTGTCCGGGGCTCCACTGATGTTCCCCTAAGTGCAGGTCTACCCGTGGTGGGGATGTTCGGGGGTGGACCGTCGACCTTCGTGGAGGGGCCCCAAGGGAGGTTCAGGGGTCCGCAGCCTGGAACACGCTGGTGTCTTTGCCGTCCAGTCGCCGTCGCCGTCGCCGTCGCCGGTCTTCACTCTTCACTCTTCAGTAAGGTGCGAGGTGTCTTACATTCCTCACCTTTCCATTGTGTCCGGTAGCGTCACTTGCTTCGACACCACCACCCGTCTGTCCCACCTTCTACACAGCTACACACAGTAGAAATCTTCCGTCTTTTCCACAATCCACCCCGTCCTCGTCCGAGTTCCCCCCTTGGCCAGGAATGCGCGCGAATGCTTCCTTTCCCATCAGCCCTAGGCGCGCTAGCCATCCCATGACTGAGGCGACCATGGTCATGGATGATGGCTGTACGGAGTAAGGTACTTCGTGGCCCGGAGCCCTTGGTGTCGCCGGTGACGGAAAGGCTTTAAACATACCTTGATCGCCCGTCTTCTGCTGATTCAAGACTCTCTACATATAATACTCCCCAGCTTCTACCCTCCTCTTGACCTCTCCTCCTTCTCTTCCTCGTCTTCTTCTTCTTCTTCACTCCAATCTTCTCTTACCTTGATCACCCGCCCATATCTTGTCACTGAACCAAGGTCAGCGCCACCATCGTCAACTCTTACCTCCCAACACATTCCCCCCACCACCCGCAATCACAAAGTTCGCACCCGCGGCGCATCGCAACCATGGTCCAGAACACTTCAATGGTCACGTCCAAGTTCCTCAGCAACCCCGAGGACCTCGGCGTTGTTGCTGTTGGCTTCTCTGGCGGACAGGTAAGCATCACCAACAGCCTACCCTCCCAACAAGGCAACATAGCAATCTGACCCTCGCCCGCCTGTAGTGCAAGAAAGGCGTCGACGCCGCCCCCAAGGCCCTCATCGAGTCCGGCCTGCTCACCCAGCTCCGCGACGAGCTGGGCTACAAGCTCCACGGCGACGATGAGGTACACCTCTACACCGACCTCGTACCCGCAGACGACCCTCCCTTCCGCAACATGAAGAACCCCAAGGCCGTGTCGTCCGTCACCGAGCGCATCGCCGACCAGGTCTACCAGCAGTCGCGCCTCGGCCGCCTGACCCTGACCCTCGGCGGCGACCACAGCATTGCCATTGGCACCATTGCTGGTTCCGCAAAGGCCACTCGCGAGAGACTCGGCCGCGAGATTGCCGTCATCTGGGTCGATGCGCACGCCGACATTAACACACCCGAGACGAGCGACAGCGGCAACGTCCACGGCATGCCCGTGGCTTTCGTCACAGGCTTGGCCAAGGAGTCTAGACCCGAGTACTTTGGCTGGCTCAAGGATGAGCACATGCTGAGCATCAAGAAGCTGGTGTACATTGGTCTGCGCGACGTGGATGCCGGTGAGAAGAAGATTCTGCGCGAGAATGGTATCAAGGCGTTTAGCATGTTTGACATTGACAGGTAGGTCCCTCCCCTTACTCTTTCTTTCCATATGGCATGGCCATGATAGACTTCTGACCGTTGTAACTGACATCATTTTCTTTCAGATATGGCATCGGACGCGTCATGGAGATGGCGCTGGCGCACATTGGCAACGATACCCCCATTCACTTGTCCTTTGACGTTGACGCTCTGGACCCCATGTGGGCGCCGTCAACGGGTACCCCGGTTCGCGGCGGTCTTACGTTGAGAGAAGGTGACTACATCTGCGAGTGTGTGCACGAGACCGGCAGCCTTGTTGCGCTGGACCTGGTCGAGGTGAACCCGTCACTCGCGGCCGAGCAGGAGGGCGCGGCGTCCGAGACGGTAAGAGCTGGCTGCTCGCTGGTGCGTTGCGCTTTGGGAGAGTCATTGCTCTAAGTTGGTAGCTTGAGCGTGCGCGTGACAGAAAGGAAACGATGCGATTACAAGGGATTCTCGACTTCTGGCAGAATCGTTGCTGCTGATGGAGAACGGCAAGGGCTGCCTATCTATGGTTGTGGGAACACAGGGAAGATTAAACGGAACACGGAGGCAAAGTGAATTCGGCGCATAGCGCAATAGAAGACAGAACAAACGAGGTAGCCAGGGAAACTTGTACGGAGTCAGACACGGGGTTGAGGTAGATATATACCAACGAATAGATTTATGAGCCAACCTTTCGTTGTCATGATTGATGCTAAGGTAGGTAGGTAAGGTATCTTAGTATAAGGTCCCTTTGGCAACTCATTAAACCAGCGATTATTCAAAAGTTTCCGATTTATACAACGCAATCACGTGGCTCAATTCCAAGGTCTCAACGACACCACAAAATTCAATTGGGCATAAAGACATGTGGAATGGAAGGCTGAAGTCGTGAGGTGGTTCGGGTGCATATTGGACTTTGAGCCTCGGAAACCGGGGCCGTGGGTGGCTGGCAGTGACAGCACAGAGAACCCCACTTTCTTGCTCACCGATGAGATGTGTCGGTACCTTACGTGCTTACCTAAGGCTAAAGGAAGGGACGGAGTCGGGATGCCTTCCATTCGCCCAGCCATCGCCATTTCCAAATGGAAGGAGAGATCAAGTAATGTATGGTGTACCTTGACTAAGGCAAGGTACCTATTCCCTATTCGCTGATGAGAGAAGGGAGCTGGCTCGCCCCAGTCACAATTTTCAAATCTACAACATACATACATTTCATAGACGATTTCTCGAATCGCAGTACATAATCTTTCCCGTCTAACCATCAGGTAACTAGGTACGGCGTAAATACGACATACTTTGGTTTGACGTGGCACCCTCCAAAACAGCCGCCGCGCCAACACCAGGGCAACCAACCCACACCATCCATTCGATCCGTCGCAACCACGCCCACCTTACCTTGCCTTGGGTACTGTGCAGGAGTCAGGCCGAGTTCTACCTGATTGCGAGGCGCTCAAAAGCCGTTCCTGCTACCAACCCTGCCCCTCTAATAAGACGAACTCTTTGGCACCCGACGAGACGAACCGAGCCCACCTTTCCGCTCGACCCAAAATACCTAATCGACGCGATTGCCGCACGCGCATTGGTGATAGCATCCTGCCCAGCCTCGCCGAATGAACAGAACTCGGAAACTCGGTAACCCAACGTTGCCCATTGCGCTACTCGCCCCCGCCGCTCATCCCAGCGAAAACCCAGAATTATCGAGAGACCGAGAGCATCGAGCACGATCGATTAAATACCGATAGTAGAGCAACCTCCCCGTGCTCCATTCCGAATCTCAGCGACAGTCGGAATACCTAGGCGACGCGATCATACCCGACCAACACCAGCCCATCATCAGTAAATCGAATTACGAGCAGCAAATATAGGTACAATGGTGGCGTCGACACTGACGGGCAGCTCCCTCTACGAGAGGCGCGTTGTCGAGCGCGTCCACCGCTATCAATGGCCCGGCATTCAGCTCAACCTCTGGATCCTTGTCATGCTTGTAGCCGCCTGCCTCATCATCGGCGTATTTGCGTCCTTCATCGAGACGCAGCAGCAACTGCTTCTGCCCATACCTTGGTGCGTGATTCACACTGCTATCTCTGCCTCGCCCTCGCATTCCGTTACTTTGGCATATGCGCCTGGCCAAATGGCATGCTACGCTTCAACGACAGACGAGGGTTGCCGGCTAAGAGATGAACTCCGCGAGACGATGCCAATGCTAACATGATGAACCATCTTTCTTCCGCGACAGGTACTTTCCCTACTACATCACCGTCGCATGCCTTGTGATCCTCTTCATCGGCCTCCTCCTCTGGCTAGTCTTCCAGCGTCGTCTCCTCCCAGCCATTGTTATGATCGGCGCCTTCATCCTCTTCATACTATGGTTCGTCGGTCTTGTTGTCGTGAGCATTCAGCTCTGGGGCCCTGACGGGTCCGTCTCGAGCACGTGTAACCTCGCCGTGTTTAACCGGAGCCCGACGGGGCAGAGTCTAGACACCCTCGCTTGGCTGGAACAGAGGAGCATATGTGCGTTCTCTCCTTTCCCCTACTCGCTCTATTCTTGGTGTGATGCCTATTTGTTGCTTCTTGGATTTCGAGAAGAGACTTTGTGAACGGGAGGAATGCTAATATTCGAGATCGTGATGTAGGCCAGGCGTGGCAGGCGGTTTTTTCGTTTGCGCTTGTTGGTGCCATTTTCCTGCTTTGGATCATGGTCATGGCCTACCAGGTATTTGCCAGCTCGTGATGAAGTTGGGCCGAGACACGATTGTCCCGGGAATCATCATTCTCGTATGGACGTGTGGCTGCGTAGTATCGACGACGAAGACTTGGGTTGCACCCATGCCGCAACGTATATATATATATACTTTGACTCTGTCCCACTGCGTGAGGGATATTCGACATACTCAATCATTTTCTGGAATAATCTTTTCGGCATAGTCCGGCACAACTCGACATATATACGGAAACATAAACGGTATCTAGCTTCGACAGTCTTATCGGCCGGTATGGACATACCACCAGTTTTGCTACAAGAGACGAATTTACGAGTATGATCTGATGGATTTAATGGTTCAAGTCGCCGTCGAAGAGGGGTTGTCGTTCTCTTCCTTGGTTTCGGGCAATTGCACATATAGGCGTTTGGTGATTTTGGACGGAGGTTTCGCACCAGATACTGTTTGGTGACTGGACTGCATGAATGTGTAGCAAAGGCGCACGAAGATGAGTAAAACGAATGTTATCCAGAAATGACGAATTGGCACTTATGGATAGTCAAATGAGGTAGCACACGAAAGCACGGCAAGGTTTGATGGAATGGCAACAGTATATCCTGCATTGCGTTGTTACCGGACTGTGCAAACATTCAAGTCGTTGTCTGCTCTTGGTCTGGATTTGACGCAGTTCACCCATGGAGCGATCTTGTATGGAGTACATGTTCCCCGTCTGCATTCGTCAACGGAAGCCAAGTATTCAGGTACATACCTGCCTGCATGTAGCCCGGTCCCCGTAGTCCGAGACCGGCATTGTTCAAGATCAACTGCATTTCGTCACTGAGATCGTCGTCACATGATGATTGTGTTGCAAGAAGTGAACGTGGGCAGGTACCTAGACGGTTCGCATAGGTAAGGTAGGTACACACGTAGTTTTGACGGGAGCGGCTCTTGTTAGCGGATCGAGGCCTGGGCCCCCATGTTGGTCTGACATGACGTAGCCAGCTGGCGGGGATACTGGTACACTCACCCAAACACGGTCATACAGAGGCTCAGATTGAATCTCGAAACCTTTCACGCGCAACCACCTCGAGTGCCCTGGGCAAGTGCGTGCGTTGGTTTGCCGTTCAGCCGGGTAGGTACCTCGGGAATGTCAGCCAGGTAAGGGTACCTTAGCTCGAGAGATAGACTCGATTTTCAGCCTGCCAAGCATCTTGGACTGGCATCCTCTCGGGAGACAACAAGCCATGATGGCAGGAACAGCCAACGGGTGAGGACCCTGAACCTGCTTGGCATTCCGACTGGGTTAACATGACGGGGGAAGGACGGCTACGGATTGTGATAAGGTGCCTACCTAGATGAGAAGACTCAACATCCGGTTTCTCTTGAACGACGGGTCGGGAGTGCATAAGGTCGCGGTACCTTACAGTCTTGCCTTTGGAACTGCCGGCAAATGACGTAGGGAGGCAGTTAGCTATCTTACTTTGTTCAGATAGGTCAGAATTGGGAGTTGGAACTGGGAATCTGCGCTGCGTGGCTGCCAACTTGGGGGCGAGGGCATGGATTAGGTCATTGGACCCACGGGGACGCGGGTGAGAACTGGGAATGTCTGACGCTAATGGGGGAAAGCGGGGGAGGGGTCCTTCCTCTACCAGGTACCTATCTCATGCCGCTCTGGTTGCCTCCCAAGCTCGAAGGTGAAGAACAGGATGGGAAAGGTTCCGTTGGCTGGTCTGATGGAAGGAGACTAGATGTATAAAGTGCCCAAGCATTCCTCTCCTTCTCGTCGATTTGAATCACTCTCAAACCCAACAATAAGCCACTCATACAATACTGTTCTCCAACGACTACCACCTTACAAACTACAAACCACAACTATCAACATGGACAAGCTCAAGAACCTCGCCTCCGGAAGCTCCGGCAACACTGCTGCTGCCCCAGGCCAGCAGAAGCAGGACCCCGTCGATAAGAGTAAGTTTAGATACTCGTTACTCCCCAAATGGTTCGAATTCCTCTAACATGCTTGTAGTCTTTGACGCTGGCTCCAAGAAGGCTGGTCACGACTTCTCTCCCAGCACGGACGAGAAGATCACCGACGCTGGTCGCGGACTCTACGAGAAGGTGACCGGAAAGAAGGTCAACCCCAAGATCTCCAACTAAATGTACAACATATGTTTTGGTCACGACTTTTTCACGACAATGGGACGATTGCGGTTATGATATCATACCTCCCATATAGCTTTTAATGAACTACATTACCATTATGCCTTTATTCCATTATGCGAGCTGGTGAAGCTCACCACAGCCGCAAGCTTGATGAAATTGTAAAAATATGGTGCACAGTGGATGTGCTACTTGCCTCCGTTGCAAGGAAATAGATTTGCTACCTTCGTTGTAACAATCCGACTGCGGCGGAAGCTGGGGAAAGGATGATAGACAGTTGAAGCTACTCAAATAGGTAAAGTTCGGCCCAAGGTAGGATACCAATCTAGTGGAGAGCATCTTTCAATGTCACAGAAGCTGCCTGAATTCCATGAAATAGGTCGGTGCGGTAGAGGTATTCACGAGGCATGGCTGCCCGGAGAAAACCGCCCAATTCCAGGTTGAGTTTTGGTGGAGGGGAGCGATCATAGCAGCGACTTGACCAAATGAGACTGTGCATGCTGTGACTGGAAACAGCCATTAGTGACCTTCGAAGCTTTGGAGATGGTCTGGACCTTATCGTTATCTTAGGTAAGCATTTACTTCCCATCGGCCTTACGTAAGGCAGCCAGCGGGGCAGGTATGGAGGGCTGTGAAGACCATACGCCGTAAGGTACCAAAGGTGCCTAGAGTAGGGGCCCCGGACGGGAGCATTGGAGGCACCCGACCCCCAATTAAGGAGGACCGGGACTGTACCTAATCTGCTGGCTGATAAGGTCTCTCTAAGCACCTAAGGTAAGGTACGTGCCTACCAACCAGTTTGCCCATGTTTTTGTTTGTATTCATTTTCGCGGATCAATAGTCCGTCTTTTACTCATTTCTTAGCATCCCCTTTGGAGGTGCATATCTAGCTTCGATTGAGAAGCAACTCTAGGATTTTGTATCGTCCCGACGTGCATCTAGGTACAGCCCATCACATCTTGCAGCATCAACCAACACGTTCATCATAGCAAACTTCGTGTTTACGAGGAAGCACGTAGGATAGAAATTTTTACTGGTGCTTCCATTCCTCGTTGGTGGTTGCGGTACCTTGGGGAAAAGGGTGGAAGGAACACCACCAAATACCTAGGTACGTGCTTTCTTTCATGATAAGGTAAGGTACATCGGCGTCCTGCATGCGCGTGCGCGTCCGCATCCAATCCTCGACGCCCATCTCCTGCCAACGCACATGTTCTGTGCGACACGTTGACTTCGCCATTGTTGCTGTCGCTCCATCCCGATGCCACCACAGACTCGCGACTGACAAGGAGGAAGAAACTCTGACACTTCTTAGCTCAATCAGTTTCTGTTACCTCCAGGTCGTTGCTTCTCTCATTCCCTCACCGATCATTCATCACCAGCGCATCTTCTCCTTCGAAACGCCTTTTCAGCGCCCACCATCCCCCGGCTCGAGCCCCCCTCCCGAAACCGCCAATCATTCCCTCGAGGACCAACGACGGGCGAGACAAAGAAAAATCCACGTCCCCAGCCAGCCGAATGCATCCCCCCAATCGCCTAGCCAATTCCCACCATGGAACGTGATGAGACCCATCACGACGACTCCCGTCCTACTACTGCCCGTCGGGTTGACGACGACGGTGATGATGACACATCGCGGCTGAATCATTCAGGAAGCGCTACCGTTGACGAGTCGCAAAATACGCCGACCAAATCCTCTCCCAACGAACAACCTCGCAACCACGAACTAGGCCGCAGTACCCCGTCCGGCTCCCGTACCAACATCGAACCCCAAAACGAATCTATGCTCCCTCCACCGCGACCCCAGACCTCCGCCGTACCGGACACCAGCTTTGTCGAGGGCCCTACCTTTGACGACTCCTACCATGGCGATTCTTTGGCTGAGTCTGCCGTTCGCGCACATCTCCAGGACGTTGAATCAAGCTTCGTCTCTCGTGTATCCCCGATCCCCACAATAACCCACGAGGGCACCGACGACACTTACCTCTTCGATGGCGCGGCCGCTTCTTCGAGATCCCCTGCCCCAGCCAGACAACCCCCTGCGAGTCCCAGCCCCAGTCCAAGGCCGAGATTCGATGCGACCCCTGAGGAAGACTCGGCCATCCACAACCTTCCCGAACTGAGACCGCAAGACTCGGCCTCTGCCGACGTCTCCAACACAACTTCTGCCCTGGAAAACATGTCTTCCTCGCCCGCCGCCGCTGCCGCCGCGCGAACAATTTCCAGGGCCCTTTCCAGCGCCAGCAATCGGACCGACAAGCAGTCGGGGGAACCCGCCCCGGCTGACGACACGGAAGATGAACAGTCTCTATCTCGTGCAGAGTCTGCTGCCGAATCTGTGTCGACGACTCTCCGAAGCAAGCGCTCCGACGGCAGCCTTCAAGGGGGCTCTGTGGATGCCGGTAGTACACCTGGCCATTCTCTCCGCTACGGCACGCGGCCTAAGTATCTGCGTAGCCGGGGCGCCAGCCAACGATCCTCCGTCTCCTCTTTCATCACCAACCCCGATACCCACGATGAACTGGAGAGCGAAGGCACTGCGAATCTTGGCGCCGATTTCGCCCTACAATCTGGAGGTGCAGCCGGCACGCTGAGCTTACCCCGCAGTCTTAGCAGTATCCTGTCGCGCTCCGTGAGCATCGGCAGCATGGCCTCGGGCTTGGACGAACCCGAATCGCTACCTAGTCAACTCGAGACACTTGAAGAAGACGACAACCGGTTCTCGCCGCGCCGATCAGCCCGAAACGAAGATCTCCTGGCTACCCCGAAACCTTCCAAGGAGAATCTCACTGCGCCCACCGATACTGTCATCGCCCGGCATGTTAGAAATGTGCAGGTCCCTGAGTCGTTGGCCATGGAGTACAGGACTAAGAGTGGCTTTGTGACGCCCCGCAAGCCCTCCGACATGCCGCTTGGAGCCTCCACGAGGTCGGGTAAGAACCTGACACTCAAGGAGCAGAGTAGCACCATTGAGCGTCTGTCCAAAGAGAACTTTGACCTCAAGCTGAAGGTCATGTTTCTCAGCGATCGCCTTGACAAGCTATCCGAAGAGGGTGTTAAGGAGATGATCTCGGAAAACGTGGAACTCAAGACGAGCCTCGCCGTAATCCAGCGTGATAACAAGGCCTTGCGAAGGCGGGTCAAGGAGTTGGAGAAGCAGTTGAAAGACGATCAGGATCGCCCCGGAACCGCAAAGAGTGGCGGATCGTCAAACGACACCTCCTCCAACTTGGATGCTCAGGAACGCGAGGAGGAGTTGACATACCTGCGCGAGCGCGTCGAAGAATACATCACTGAGATTGAGAGGCTTCGGAACGATAATATGTCAAAGGAGGCAGAAAAGCGTAAGCTCAGTGAGGTGGTCAGGTCGTTAGGCGAGAGGACCAGCGGCAATCTTGGCAGTCAGGAAGAGGCCGACGTATGGAAGGACCTTCTCGAGCAGGAGACGGCTCGACGCGAGCAGTCTGATGAGGACAACCGTAAGCTGCGTGACGAGATTTTCCGCATGAAACAGGAAGCCAGTGGCGGCCACGGTGGCATGCATCACACCACCAACATTTACAACATCACCAAGAAGCACAGACAAGTCTCTCCAAGTCGCCCCGTGTCTGGTCTATCCGGTGATCTTGAAACGAATGGTGGCTTTAGTGCGGCAAGTACGTTGGTGGATGAACTCAGGAGAGAAAGTGAGCAACTACGACACGAAAACGCCGAGCTGAGGCGTGAGGTTGGAGCGCAGACATCCATGCTCACGTCGAGGAACCGTGAAAAGGAGCGGTTATACCAGGAGATTGAGGATCTAAAGATGGCGCAGCGGCGAGGAGGACCGGCACCATCCACGGTGGACTCCCTCCTTGAGCGTTCGGCATCTCGCGCCGGCGCCCACCACCGGTCGATGTCAAGAGTCAGCGCCAGTAGGACGCAAATGACCGAAATTGATGAGCTGGAGCGCGAAGAGTTGGAGAACAAACTCGCCGAGACGCGCGACAAGATTAGCGAGATCAAATTACAGAACCAAGAGCTCCAACGGGAGCTTGAGGGATGCATGGCAGACTTTGAGACAGCAGTCGAGGGTAAGAGTCAAGCTGAGGAAATTGCCGTCACACTCCAGGAAGATCTCGACAATGCCATGAACGACCTCGTGGCTTTGCAGGCCGAGAGGGACGAAGCACTCAGGGAGCAGGCGGATATGGAGACAGAATTCGAATCGTTGCGGAAAGAAGCCCAGGAAGAAATTGATGCTTTGGAGGGCGAGGCCGACCAACGAAACGACGAGATACAAAGGCTACAGTTTGAGCTCAATGACCGCACAGAAAACTTCGATGCCCTGCAGGAGGAAATGCGCAAGATGAGCGAAGCGCTACTGGGATTGGAGGACGAGACAGCAGCCAAGATTGGCAGGATCAAGCAACTAGAGCAAGAACTCGCAGAAGCCAACAAGGAGTCAGAGGAGCTCGAATCCAAGCTGCTCGAGTCCAACGACAAGGCTCAGCGGCTCAGCGTACAACAAGAATCCAGCCAGGGCGAAATTGCTTTCTTGCGTGAGGAGCAGGAAGGCGACAAGATCCGCATCGGCGACCTCGAGGCAGCTCTCGCTAATACCGAGCAGAGCTTGCGCGACGAGCGCGACAGGATCAAGGAGCTAGAGCAGCGTCTTGTTACCGAGCGTCGCCAACACGAGATGGTTTCCAACCAGGAGAAGGAAGAGGTGACGCAGTTTGTCAACGAGCTCAACCGCGAGATGTCGGCGGCCAAAGACGAAGCCCGGAGGTTGCGTAAGAGTCTCACCTCACGCGAAGTTGAGGCAACCGAATGGAAGGAGCGGCTCATGGAGTTGGAGAATAATCTCAGAGAGGCACTGGGCGATCTTAACGGGACACGATCCAGCCTTCTCAAGGTAAGCTAGCCAACAAGCCCCATCAGAGACACAGGCACTAACGGCTACAGTCGATTGCAAAGCTTCAGCGCGAGTTGGAGAATACCGTTCGCGAGCTGGATACCACCAAGGCCTCGCTCGTTGAGAAGGATCGTATCATTAAGCAGCGCGACGCCTTGCTTGAGTCTCATGGCCTGGAGTCTCGCAAACTTGGGGGAGAGCTCGAAAAGGAGAGACAGGCGCATCGAACGACGAAGAACCAGTTTGAGACATTTCAGAAGACACACTTGCACGTGTCGAGAACTGTCAGCACACAGGACCTACGCATCTCGGAGCTTGAATCCTCGCGGACCCAAGACAAGAAGAAGATTTCACATCTCGAGGCGACGTTCCGAGACCAGCTCACTGAGCGCAACAACTTGCTGCTTGTACTGTGGACCCGACTCTCGGCCCTTTGTGGCACTGACTGGGCTCACGACAATAGTCTCATCAATGGGCGCGCGCTGCCTTCTCTGGAGGCTGTGGCTACTATGTTGCCCGGCTTCAGCAAAAACTTGCTGGGCGCTATCAAGATGATCGAGACCATGGTGGGTGGGTTCTCGTCTCGCGTCAAGGGCGTGGAACGGGACTTGTGGCGCGAGTACCAGAGCCTCGAGAACAACCTCGAGATCCGGACTAAGAAGCTGGAGCGGCTGGAGACGATTGTACGCAACAGCATAGCATCGGGATCCCTCGGGTCCTATGAGCAGGCTAGAATGGAGCGCCTCGAGGACGCCTACCGTCAACTCAAGGTTGAGAACGCAACACTACGAACCGCTCAGGACGTTAGGAGTCGGGCTGCCTATTCAGCAACCAACGACCCCAGCGCGGTTATCACTGAGCCCGGCAGTGGAAGCCCGTCGCCGTCCATTCCCACAGGACCGAGAGAGCGAGAGAGGAAGCCTCGCAAGGGCGAGAGAACGTCGACGATGACACGCAGCGTTTCCAGCCATACCGTGACGACGCCTGGGTCAGCCAATCATAACCCATTTGAAGCCACGTTGGCGGAGAGGGACCCAGCAGACAACCGGTGGATTTTCAAGCTCCGCGACCTCGAGAACAAGCTAAAGGCTGAGCGCGAAGGCCGCTCGCAGGACCGTAATGCGGCAAGACAGCGGCTGGGCGGACTCGAAACAGAGAACCGTGATTTAAGGACGGAGGTGAACCGCATACGCAGGGCCAACGGACAGTTGGGGGACAGCTGAAAAAGGAGAGTTGGCTGGGATTGCGTTGCGGAGGTTTCATTTGTTTTCGCTCAACCTCTTGTACCAATAACAGAGCCGGAATGTATGGCTCAACGTCTCTTTTGTTTTTGTATTTCCATTCTTCTCAGCATTTGTAATTTCAGCGACGAACGGCCTTTACTAGGGATCTGGAGGAGTTTTGCGGACAGGCCGCCTTTTGGGTACAACAGTCTAATACCAAAGCCTCTCTGTCTGGCGTTGTTTGTCAGCCTTGCCTTACAGGACACCCTTGTGTCGTCTATATTATATCGTGTCTAGTTGTAAGGTGCTGTGGGGCTTAACAAACTGCAAAAAGAGGAAGATCTCGAAGAAGAGTTCAAAAGAGGCCAATGTTTAGCTTCTCTTGTGTGTCGGGGCTGCGCCTTCGGACTTGCCAGTTACCGCGGGGCTCCTCCGACTCTCCGCCCCAGTCCCGCACCGTTCGCGGGGTTCCCTCCGCCTTCACTTGCAAGTCTAGCCACCCACCTTAGCTCAGCCTTCAGGTGTCCGTCCCGTAATTGGCGAATGCCTACTGGCTGCGGTTTCGAACTCCCGTTGGTCACGCGAAGAGAGCACAACGGGACGATGCATGTCATTATGCACCTCAAGACTGACTGGAGCGGGGCAGAGCGGGGCTCCGCATTGATCTTGCTCGTTATGGATGTCCGCCTCGAACGCGGGGGATCCGGGGTGCGGTCTACGGATGGGGAATGCAAGCTAATTACACGGTCTTTCTCCCGATTTATGAACTTGGTCTTGCGGCATTGCCAGGTTTAGAAGGCCGACCGCGTCGAGGTCGATGTCACTGAATGAGCGATGGCACTGAGGTTTCTTATCTGGTATAAGACGCCAATCGAACCTGCTTCTGCTGATGATTCTTGGAGGCATCAACATCGACAAGGCTGACGGGGTTTATGTTTGACGAACAACATATTGACCCTAGTTTAAAGTGAGAGCACTTCTAGTTTCCTATACTTACATCATCTCTCAAACCGGACAATTTCACCATATGAGATTCGCTACCTTGGTTCTTGCAAACTCACAAAGACCCTGATTCGAGACTCGTCCTGAGGAAGCCACTACGCCTACATCATCAACAGACCACCAAGATGTTCCGTCTCCACGGCCTGTCCCGGTGTCGGACACACGCCCTTCTCCGCCTTCCATCATCACAATGCCGAACCGTCATGATGGGCGCCGCAGCGCCAAAAAAGGAAGGCGACATCTCTTCCGTCTTCGTCTCTCTTTCGGGCGCCGCCCGTGAACCACTCCCGGACCGCTTCCGTGTACTCAAGGAGGACCTCATCGCGGGTCACGAGGATGCCGTCGTTGCGTCCTGGAACCGGCTTCTGCGTGCTTTGCGGGAGGAGAATCAAGTTATTCGGGAAAAGGGACCCGCCATCATCCCGAGCGTTGAATTCAAAGACTTGGAAGGCGATATTGAGAGGCTAAAGGGTGATATTCGCAAGCGTGGCGCCGCTGTCGTTCGCGGCGTCGTTGATGAGAAGGAGGCTAGAGGATACAAAGAGCAGGTTGAGGAATATGTCAGGAAGAACCCATCCACAAAAGGTAAGCTATTTACGGCCATGTCTACTATTCTGCAAGTGAATCCATAACTGACCAACTACTCATAAAAAAGCTTTCCCTGCAGACAACCCCCAAGTTTACGAGCTCTACTGGTCTCACCCGCAGCTCAAAGCCCGCTCGCATCCCAATATGCTCAAAGTCCAGTCGACCCTCATGGGCTCCCTCTGGAACAAGTCCCCCTCGGCCGCCATCTCTCTGCAGCCCCTGACCTACGCCGACCGCCTTCGCATCCGGCAGCCCGGCGACGCAACGTTCGCCCTTGGTCCACACATTGACGGCGGGTCTGTGGAGAGATGGGAACGCGAAGGGTACGGCAAGGCCGGGACCTACGATGCCGTCTTCCGCGGCGAATGGGAAAAGTACGACCCGTGGGACGTCAGCGCCCGCGTCGAGGCTGTGCAAGACTTGTACAATGGTGCCGGCGCGTGCAGCATGTTCCGCATGTTCCAGGGCTGGCTGAGCCTGAGCAACTGTGGACCGAGGGAGGGAACCTTGTTAGTGAACCCGTTGGTGCAGCTCTCGACAGCCTACTTTCTACTCAGGCCGTTCTTCCAGCCGCGCAGGGACTTATCTGCGAGTGGCAGCGGGATCGTCGCGGGAAGAGGCGAGGAGTTCTTGCGAGAGGAGAACTGGGCGTTCACGGGCGGCGAGGCGATGAGTAGCGAGCTACAAGGTGCAACACCGGGACATGGACAGGAGCTTAGTGAGGCACTGCATCCGCATCTGCAGCTTGATGGGACAATGGTTCATATCCCGCGCATCAAGCCTGGGGACTTTGTCGTTTGGCACGCGGACCAGATCCACGCCGTCGACAAGGTTCACCAGGGACAGGGCGACTCGAGTGTCATGTACATCCCTGTGTGTCCAGCGACGGATCTGAATGTCGGATACCTGGCGAGGCAGAGGGAAGCGTTTCTTGAAGGGCTGCCAGGGCCCGATTTCCCCGGCGGAAAGGGGGAGAGCGAACACGTGGGGAGGCCTGGAGAGGATGCCATCAGGGGAGTGGAAGCGAGGCGGGCGATGGGTTTGGAAACATTGGTCGGCGCTGGAGATGGGCATGGAGAGAGAGACTTAATTCAGAGGGCGAACAAAGTCCTGGGGGTTTGAAAACCAAAAGAAAAGGGGTATCTGATTTGGTAGAGGTCTTGGCTCAAGTATCAAGCTAATGGGAAGAAGTGAGCATATATGTTTGACCTATCACTTGAACCGCCACACACGAAGATCATGCTTCCCGTCTTTTCCCTAGACCTACCTACATGTCGTTTTGCTTCTTCTTATTCTTTCTCCTCAGTATGAACCCATAGTAATCAAACGCACTTTCCCCGCCAGAGAGGACATCCATGTCCATGTCCCAAAGATTATCGGCATTTAACAGCGGCCGCATGAAGTGAGGCTGTCTGTAAGTGATGTATAGAAACACTCCGTCGTCCTTGAGGGCGCGGTGGACCTCGCCGAGGTACTTGGCCGTGTTCTCACGAACGTCGACTGGAGGCGACCACGGACTCCCATGGATCATGGCGTCGAGGGTGCCCTTATCAAAAGCGATGTCGACAGATGCAGTCGGCGCGGCATCGGGCATGTCGCGGACGTCGGCCCATTTCCACTCGATGCCGGCCAAGTCAGCGTGTCGTTGTCTCATGAGGTCGACGACGACAGTGGAAAAGTCTAGGCAGAGTTGGTTCTTGTAACCGCGTGCCGAAAGGTCGGCGGGGATGGTCTATGGTGGAAATGGTGAGTGGTGAATTTGGGCCAGAGGTCAAACGTGTGTGAGTGTTGAGTGAAGAAGAGTAAAGGTGGCAGCCAGGGTGAAACGTGAAGAAATGATGAACGGGGCGAGAAAGCAAGGTGACTTTGGAGGCGAGGGGCACAAGATACATACACTATCCCCGGATCCGAGGTGCATAATACGCGGGGAGGTATCAGGGCGACACTGGGAAAAGAGATGCTTTTCAAAGAACGGCTCGAGGGCTTCGAATGTGCGGAACCATTCGTGGGTCGGATGTGAGCCATCCGACTTGGTATAACGCTGATTCCAAAACTCGGGGGTGGCCAGAGCCTCAGCCTCGCTCAGTTCTGCCATTACTACGGTGCCAGATGTTACGGAAATCCGAAAGATGATAAGATTGTATCACAGTAATCGGTGATGTGAGTTGACGGCGGTGAAAGAGACATATACAAGGTGTCGGAACGAGATGAGATGGCAGGTGTATGCAAGAGAGTGAGGGCGTTAGTGAGAGTAAGAGCAACTGGTGGTGTAAGTGAGGCCTGGATAAGGTGAAATAAGACACTAGATGAGCGAGCGAGAAGATGAGAGCTGGTCGCGTCGTGGAGGGGTCGAAAAAGATTGCAGCCCCGCGACGAGACGAGCGGTGGTGGGGGCGGGGCACTGGCAAGCTCGAATTGAGGATCCTCATTGGTGATCGGCCACCTTACCTAATCAGCACACATGTCCTTCGCCATGGAAATGAGGTGTTCATTCAACTCAACTCAAGAAACATACCAAAGGTATGGTAGATGAAGCTTAAGCTCATCAATTTCATCGAATGATGATTGCACATGTGACGTGTCAAAGTGAAAGGAATGGTCATAAAGCTCGTTCAATTCATCAACTTTTTCTTTACCCATGACATGCCCATTTCCAGCCAAATTACAGAGTACCTTGAGCACCATCTTGTGGCAATTCATCGTGTTTCTCTCATCTCATCATTGCCGGATTCTCCTGACATCCAGCCCTCCGAACGCATCGAGTAGGACATCATTGCGCCTTACTGTTGCTGCGTGATAGGAGCCGCAAAGGGAGTGAGGTAGTCACCCTTGCCGATCTGAACGCCCTTGGCGCGGAGAATACCGTAGGCCGTGGAAATGTGGAAGAAGAAGTTGGGCATTCCGTAGGCGACGAGGTAATCGCTGGCCTTGATCTGCACCTCGCCCTTGCCGAAGCCGAGTCCAAGGGGCACGAGAGCATCGGTGCGAGCCTCGAATGTCTTGGGGTTGGCGGCCTTGACGATGGTAATGGTGTGCTCAACACGCTGGCGCAGGTCGTCGAGGCTGGCAAACTCCCTGCCCAGGGCCTCGGGCTCGGTGCCCTGGACGCGGGCGACGATCTTGATGGCGCAGTCGGCCGCGACGAAGAACTGGAAGCTGAAGGGCAGCATGTCATCCGCCAGCTTCCAGTCGAGAATCTCCTTGGCGTCAATGGACTTTTCCTTGGCGTACTCCTCGGCCTTGGTGATGATGTTAAGGAGCGAGTTGAGACCCGCAAGGAGGAGGGGGACGGAGGCGTCGTACAGAGTGTAGGTCATGTTTGCGGTTGTTGGTGGATGAATGTTAAAGTTGACGTTGGGTAAAGGGCTGTGTTTGCGGTGCTTCAAGACTTGCAAGAATGTCACCAGGTCTGTGAGGGGCCAGAAGCTTTATATATCCTCAGCAAGCCATCCGCTTGACAGCAGAACGCAGTCCCACGAAAGAGCGGTGGAAGCGCATGAAGCGTTTGGAGCTGATCCAAAGCCCCTGACCTGGTGCAGGTAGCTGGTGATCGGGCGTTTCTGTCCAGTTCGACGAGCGGGTCTGCTTGACTAATGCGTCGGTGCGGGTTGGAGTGTTGTAGTACTGGGGAACTCAACACAGCAACCGTCATGCTCACAAACCGATCTCACTCTGCAGCCCTCGTATAATGCTAATGAAACTCTGGCCTATTTGCGGCCCCTTGCGTTTGTGCGTGGGCACTCGCGCGGCCCATGCCGGGGTTTGTTTCTCGGTCTTCCACTTGATAGGCAAAGTAAGCTGATGACCTGCCCCCCATCGTGAGTGGTGAACGACTTACAAGGCCGGTCTCTACCACAGTATACGGATGCCCAGGCCGAGGGGTGCTAACTTGCTTCGGAACTCGGGCCAGAGAAGTGCCATAGCGAGCAACGCAGAAAGGGCGGCGGGGCCCAGAAACGGAGCGCCCGCTGACAAATGCCTCTTCCTCGTCTCACTTGGTCAGGCTTCCCTCATCCATCATCCTCCACAGTACGAAGCCCGAGTCGCGGTAGCGGGCTGCGGGAGCCGAGTGGGAGAGCCACTGGCATTCCCGTCCTTGTGCATGTGCCTCGGGGCTAGTTGCATCCGAGCTGTTGCAGATCCTTGGTTTTAGTGGCACTGAGAGGCGATGCTTAGAAATCCAAACGGTCGCAGTCTGCTAGGACAGTATCCATCAAGCTGAAAGGATTCCAGTCGACTAGATATGTTCAGTAAAGGAATGAAAAGACCGATGTAGAGATACATTTCAAGATATGGGACATACAATTACTTCACGAGCCTCAGATGGCAGATCTAATATTAAGTGAGACAAGAACCAATCGGGACTTGGATGTAGACAGCGGCCCCAGAAGCTTAAATGGACGAAGACACCTCGCACTCTACAAATAAAGAGACGGGTTCGACATTCGTCATAAAGCTATGCTATGGCGTGCTTATCAAAGAGAAGCACTCAAATCTTGTAAAGCCATCACAAAACCATGCGCGCGCGTGTGTGTGAGTGTGTCTATGTGGATCAACCAGGCGGGAACTCTAAAGGGCGCCCATTCCCGGCAGCACCATGACAATCTTAGACCAGCAGTCAGATCCAGATTCGGCAGGGAAAACGACAGGCCGCGAAGCAGAATAACGTTGAACATTGTTTCGAACCCGGCCGAGTCGACTTGCCTTGCTTGCTAATCAGTTTCGAAAAGGCCTTACGCAAGAATTCCAAGCGGGCTAACTCTACCCCGCCACGCCCGGCCCGGCCCGGCCTAAACGAAGCCAGGAACACAAACCAAAAGATGGGTTGTCACTTTATGTTGTGTTTTCTCTGCAATCCTGGCGAAACATAACGACGAGTTTTGCAAAGGAAAGACCAATCATTCACTTCACTTCATTTTCCCCTGTCATTCCTTACTTTGTCCTTCTCACCCGGGCTTGATGCCCTTCGTCGATGTGCTCCACGGCCTGAGGTCAACCAGTCAATCTCATTGCAACAAGGTCGCCTCTGGACTAAATGATTTTACCAAATGTCTAGCGTGACTGTCGAACAGGCCCCCCAAATGCAGTTAGAGCAGGAGTCTTGGGCGCTACAAGCGTTGATCCAGCGTGTATTTCTTTTCCAGTTTAGTTCTCGTCGGCAGATTCCAACTCCAATCTTCACATAAGTACAACTTTCAAACATGTTTTTGCTCAGTCTCCCACTCCCGTTCCCAAATTTCGTCAATAACATCACCGCTGCCTTTGACACACTTCCAGTGCCCCATTCCGTACTCTTTCGGTGCTACTCGGCAACCTCTCCCACCTCCACCCACAATCAAGTTTCCAGGTCTATACTTCTCGTCGCGCTCCATTCGTCGGATCACGCTTCCATGAATTCTGACTTTGTCCGGAACGTCTCGAACTTCTCCCCTTGGCAGTGGCCATCTGATTGGTTTCCAACTGCCGTCTGGCCTTAGGTCGAGTCTTCTAAAGGGGAGATACTCCATCACCCGCCACATGAAGACACTGGCACGATGCATGCCACATTTGAAGTCAAGCGAGTCGTGTATCTTGGCTTCGTGGGCTGTCTGCATCATCACGTTGAATGGCAAGGCCGTGCAGGTGTGCGTTGATGTGCCCGAGTTTGCCGCGTTTTCTGTCGCGGAAGCGGTGGGCGATGGGGGCTGAAAGTCGATAGTAGGGGAAGGCGCATCAACGTGAATTTCCGGGACTGCGATGGCTTCGTTCGGCATAGTAGCCGTCGACTGTCTTGCAGTTCGCGTGTCTTCTCCAGCTACTGATTCAACACAAGCGAGGTACTCGAGCTGGTCGAGATCAAATGTCAACCCTGCTCGCATGGCTTCTCTCACCATCCACACGAGGGGTATGTGACTGGCATTCTTTTGGCCAGGAACGGCGTCCCATCCTCCGCCTATATCGCCATGCCCTCCGGAGAACCATACCTCATCAACGTCCTGGTCGGCCTCGTCGTCATCTGAGTCGTAGGTGAGGTCTTCCATGGGTGGCTTGGAGTTGATGGATGAGGCATCGTGATCCGTGTACACGTTACCTGTTCGTTCGGTTGCCCTAGATCTGGACCTGGAGCGACTACGGAAAGGAGCGGGATGATCTGCGTCTTCCTCTTGTGGATGCACTCGGCGCCTACCACGGTCTTCCTTCGCCACGGCGTCGTCAGGTGCAAGTGTTGATCTCCGACCTGGACGATACTTTTCTTGGAACTCCTGCACTTTCTCTTCCAGGGGGTGGTGGTGTTCCATCAAGCGCCTGGCTGCAGTTCTCTTCCGAGACTTCTTGGGCTCTTGGTAAATGAGATCCTGGCGGAATTTGGCGCGTCGTTCATCAATACTGACAGCATGCCTGATGACTTTTGCAGAGCTTCTCGCAGTGTACGGGAACTTGCTACGCTGCATCCATGCTGTTTCGAAGCGCGGCACGCTGTTAACGGTGTCGAACAATCCCAAAAAGCGGATTCGTCTTATCGGTCGCGAGAATGTTTCTCTGAAGCCTTTGAGAAACTGATACATCTTCTCTCTGTCTTCTTTGCCCTCCGGTGTTGAGTTCGTTCTTCTGCATTGCCATTGGGAGAATGAACTCCACGCGAAAGCGACCATTTCCTCGTTGCCATGGGCAAGTAGACCGACAAAGTCCAACATCTCAGCCAGGAACCTAGCAACATAGGCACCTCGAGAGAAGCCAAACAGGTAAATATCGTCTCCTGGCGAGTAGTATCTCATCAAGAATCTGTATCCGCCCACAACGTGCTGGTCAAATGACGAGCCGACTGCAGAGTCCTTGGCCATCTGGTACCAGGACTTGCATTTGGCTCTGACACCATTGTGCGTTAAATTTTCTGAAACAACGTATGTCCCTATGCCGGCTGTAGGAATACATATTCTTCAGTGACATGAAGCACAAATGCAAAGGTGGCAGCACTCACGTTGATAGTAGTGGTCTATAACCTCTGTCAGCCTCGTCATCCCGAAGACGATTGAATGAATGGTGTTCAGATCTCACATTGATCATTCGCATTGCTGTCGAGCATGCGGAAGATTTTGAGAATATTGCTGTCGCTGTCATCTCCACGAAACTTGTTACCGGTACCGTCGAAGCATAGGATCAACTTTCTACGGCCACCGCTGTGCGGGCCTCCTCTACAAGTTCCGCTGGTACATTGGCCACTTATATTTGGTTGATGTCGACTGTTCCTTGAGGGATCGCGTAAGTAAGCCTGCATTATTAGATAAGGTTGGGAGGGAAAACGCAAGATGAAGGAAGACTTTGTCCGAAACGTAACGAGAGTCTAATGCTCCTGGTAGGTGTTGGATCAAGGTTGTCCTTAGTGTTGGCGAATATCAAATGTCATATACAATCTTCTATGCCACAGAAACCTTGGCACGACGACTAAGATTGAGACATTTTACAGCCCTTTACGTATGGACTGAACGGCAATGTTTACCCAGGAAATCTTTTTGTTTCTGACTAAAGACCAGCGTGAGGTGCAAGCGGATGATTCGGACCTGATCTGCGTCACCAAGCCGAACTTGGAACTCTGTTTCACTCACGCGGCTAGAAAACATGCCGAATTAGTAGATTGGTATGCCAATTCAGAAGCCCGACTTTCGTCAAAATTTCTCAACCTCGCAAGTCGGCGAATCAGCAAGAAAATCCAACTGAGCAGGTCCGGCATCGGCTGCAGTCTCTAAGGGTCACCCAGCTTCTGCCTCACGAGATCAGCTTGAGACAGGTCTAACACTCATGCTCGAAAGAGAAACGACAATAATGAAGTACGGCAAGCTCGGACAAGTACTTAAGGCGTGCCAAGGGGGAGTTCCTGGAGTAGAGAGAGACATAGCCGATTTCCATATGTGGATAGAAAGGGAGATATGTTTCGACCTTGGCAGTCCTCGAGATATGACACCAGAAGCGGAAAGTGAAATCACGAATTACGCCCTTGTTTCGGGCGCGGTTGTTCCGAGACCAGCTTAGACACCCTATTGCCCAGATGCACATGCCTACGTGTTGCCAAACCCCTGGGGAAACATGTGGGTATGCGATAAGGCGCGAGACATGAGTGCGCCAAGTCTCACAAACTGTTCTGGCATCCCGTGCAAGACAGTCAAGGCAGTCCATGTAAGTAGCTAAAGCACCTAAGGATAGGATCGACTCGATATTGATGACGCATCACAACTATTGCCTGATCTGCAAGTAGATGAGTTCTGAGACACAGTCGATCATTCGTAAGTCTCCTTTTTAAGGTTCATTTTCCCACCATTATTTCGCGCCAAGGAACTCAAGATTACATATCTAGATATCCAGCACGCCACTAACATGCCAATCCCTCCCCCGACGCTCCCTCGAACGAGCGACAACTTGCACTTGCTTGCATACCAGCAAAGTTCGAAGTCACAATGCCTGTTGCACAGCATATACGAACACCATGTATGTCTGGTTGAGCACACGTGAAACGTTCTCAGGTGATGTGCGAGTTGCAGTTGCCCAGGCAGCTACCACAAAGCATCCAAACACCAGTAGCTTCCTCAAATGAGAAAGAGAGGTCGGACGTGGATTATCGTGGACGTTGTATAACATCACACCCGGTAGTTTCTCCGCCCCGCTTTCGTTGAAGGATCACCCACGTAGCGGCACACCGGTTCCCGAAGGCACGTCTCACGATACTAAACTAGCGCATCGGAAAATGCCGTAAGGGAATGGGCGGCAGCCAGGTCGATCGCTTTCTCTAACGCTGACTATACCCTACTTAGTGTTCCAGTATGGGAGTCTCACGAACGGAGCTTTGGCGGACGGTTGCAGCTGCTTATTTTACTGATCTACCGTAGGTGTAACGCTACCAGCCCGGGGCCGCTCAAGTGGAACATGGTCTTAGACATTATCTGAGACTGTTCGATAATCGCAGGGTGTCTATTACACCTGGTATTTGTGCTCATTATCCATTCTCCATCAAGACGGTGCTGAGAAAGTAACAATGCCCATTGGCTCGAGCAATGGATGTGAGATGCCAGTGCGAGCAGTCGCACTCTGTATGGTAGAAGCGTAGGGTATAATAATTGGGTGTGGTATCCTTGGTTTCCTTACGGAAAGGTTTTCCCGATTCTGATTATCCTTTCCCAACGATTGCTCTTAGCTACCTACCGCATGATGAAGACCTCCAGGAACGGAAGTAATTCAAGTGCCGGCGCCGATACATACAAGCCTACCACTACTGGTCCCAGCATGAAGAATCCTCACCCTGGCCCAAGTCGAGCAGACCCACGGTATGGTTCCCATGATGTCAAGAAAAAAGGGTTCTCGGATATACGCCAGGCGTCCAAGCGACCATTGCCCACGCAAAATGGCGACGGAACCTACCCCTCAGACCTTACTCGGCCTACCATGGTTCAGAATCTGAAGGCTCTACAGGCCGCAGGTGCGTGAAAGGCTTCGCCATCGACGTAGAGTTTGAGCAGACACTGACGGCGAGAGAAGATCTGAAGACACTCGTTCAGATCATCAAGTCCAAGATCAAGAGGGAGAAGATCCAAGATGACAAAACCATGATCATGGAACGGACAATTCAGATTGTCGCCAAGCTCCCACACAACTCTCGCCTACGAGAGCAACTGACAAACACATTTATTGAGGAGCTCTGGGGGTCACTTGACCATCCCCCTATGCTTTACATGGGCGATGAATACAAATACCGTCAGGCCGATGGATCTTACAACGTTAGTCGACTGGTACTGAACACATATGTACACAATCTAACGAGAAAAATCCCAGAATCCAATGCTCCCAAGGCTAGGAGCTGCCGGAGGGCCATATGCCAGATCTGTCAAGCCTCGTATTGTCACCCTGGGCGCAATGCCGGATCCTGGCTTGATCTTTGATGCCGTGATGGGGCGCACGAGCTACAAGAAACACCCCAACAACGTTTCGAGTATTCTTTGGTATTGGGCAACCATTATTATTCACGGTTAGTAGACTCTCCTCGTGGGGACTCTGAGAACGTAAGCGAGAACGTAAGTGTTCTAACGAATAGTAGACCTCTTCTGGACGGACTTCAAAGACATGACGAAGTCCAAAACGTCCGCGTATCTTGATCTCTCGCCCTTGTATGGAAGCAATCAGGAGATGCAAAATTCAATCAGAACATTCAAAGATGGCAAGCTCAAGGCCGATAGTTTCGCTGACAAGCGTCTGATCGGAATGCCACCCGGAGTCTGTGTCCTCTTAATCATGTTCAACCGATTCCACAACCATGTGGCGGAGAATTTGGCTGCTATCAATGAGGGGGGGAGGTTCACGCCGCCAAGCAAAGATCTCAACGAGGAGCAGACAGCTGCGGCTCTGAAGAAGTACGACGAAGACTTGTTCCAAACTGCGAGACTTGTGACATCTGGCCTCTACATCAACATCACATTGGTCGACTACGTACGAAACATCGTCAATCTGAACCGCACCAACACGACTTGGACACTCGACCCCCGACAGGAGGCTGGTATCGATGCTGGTACACCCGATGGAGCGGAGGCAGGCACTGGGAACGTCAACTCCGCTGAGTTCAACCTTTGTTACCGATGGCATTCGTGTATCTCAGATAAGGACGACAAGTGGATCCAGAAGTTCTACGGCAAGCTCCTAGGTAACAAGGGCCAGATGTCCCCCCAGGAAATGGCCTGCGT
This sequence comes from Colletotrichum simmondsii, assembly GCA_001563135.1. Classification (NCBI taxonomy): domain Eukaryota; kingdom Fungi; phylum Ascomycota; class Sordariomycetes; order Glomerellales; family Glomerellaceae; genus Colletotrichum; species Colletotrichum simmondsii. Next base: position 28,912 of record JFBX01000049.1, on the reverse strand, counting down.
TTTCGGGCAATTCGAGAAGTCCATCCCAGATGACCCTGGCATGCGTACTTTTGCAGAATACGAGAGGGGCGCGGACGGAAAGTTCGACGATGACGACCTTGTGGACTGCATCAGCTCTGCGATTGAAGATTGTGCTGGAGCGTTTGGAGCTCGAAACGTCCCTCAGGTTATGCGACCTGTCGAGATCATGGGCATCTTGCAAGGACGCAAGTGGAATGTCGCTGGTTTGAACGAGTTCCGTAAACACTTTGGCCTCAAACCCCATGAAACTTTCGAAGACATCAACTCGGACCCTGCTGTCGCGGATCAACTAAGGAACCTCTACCAACACCCAGACTACGTTGAACTTTACCCTGGTCTTGTCGCTGAGGAGGCAAAGACTCCCCTGACACCTGGTGTTGGCATTGCCCCCACATACACCATCTCTCGTGTCGTTCTCTCTGACGCTGTCTGTCTGGTTCGCGGCGACAGATACTACACCACGGATTACAACCCCCGACACCTAACTCAATGGGGCTACAAGGAGGTTGAATATGACTTGAATGTCAACCATGGTTGTGTTTTCTATAAGCTATTTCTCAGAGCTTTCCCCAACCATTTCAAGGGCAATTCTGTTTATGCTCATTACCCCATGGTCATTCCGCCGGAAAACCAACAGATTCTCACGGACCTGGGAAGAGTCAATCAGTTTGATTTTGAACGCCCCAAACCCATTCCAACAAGGACCAACATCACGTCTTTTGGTGGTGCCAAGTACGTCTTGGACAGCCAAAGTCGGTTCAAGGTGACGTGGGACGAAGGATTGTCCTTCTTGATGGGCAAGGGTGGAGGCCGTTTCATGCTTTCCGGAGACACTGACTTTCACACGGGCCAGAAGAAGTGTATGAGTGCTCAACTCTACCAAGACGACTGGAGTTCTCATGTCAAGAGATTCTATGCCGAGATTACGGAACAGCTACTTCGCGAGAAGTCATATAAGCTTGCCGGTCAAACACACGTTGACATCATTCGGGACGTAGGCAACATCGCCCACGTTCATTTTGCCGCCAGAGTGTTCAATCTGCCTCTGAAGACACACAAGAATCCCAAAGGCGTCTTTACTGAACAGGAGATGTATCAGATCTTGGCGGTAATCTTTGTCTGCATCTTCTTTGACATCGACCCAGCCAAGTCTTTTCCCCTTCGCCAAGCCGCGAAGGAGGCAGCGCAGTCGCTGGGCAAGCTTATTGAGACGAATGTGAAGATCACTACGAAGACAGGGCTTCGTGGGATCTTCACTGGCTCAGCAGACAAGCAAGACCCTCTCGCATTGTACGGAACCAACGTGATCAAGGGTCTCGATAAGGCCGGTCTGAGCACCTACGATATCGCTTGGAGCCAGATTCTGCCTACATCGGGAGCGATGGTGCCAAATCAAGCTCAAGTCGTAAGTGATTCACTGGTGAACTCTTCATGCTACTCTGCTAATCTATGCCTACCTTAGTTCGCTCAAGCGGTTGATTACTATCTATCGCCTCCAGGGTCGAAACACCTAGATCAAATTCATGCCGTTGCCAAGGCACCCTCTACCAAGGAGTCTGATGCTGTGTTGCTTGGCTACGCCATGGAGGGCATTCGACTTGCTGGCACGTTCGGTTCTTACCGTGAGGCGGCCCAAGACGATGTTATCGTGGAGGATGGTGGCCGAGAAGTGCCTGTGAGAAGGGGAGATAAGATATTTGTCAGTTTTGTGAGTATTCGTACCGCCGACCGCGACTTGTGACCTCTCCTCTGATTGACATGACTTGCAGGTGTCCGCCGCCAAGGATGCAAACCACTTCCCTCACCCAGAAGAGGTCAACCCGCGGAGGCCAATTGATTCATACATCCATTATGGCCTTGGCCCGCACTCTTGCCTGGGGCGCGATGTAAGCCAGGTTGCTCTTACAGAGATGTTCAGAGTGCTCTTCCGGAAGACGAACGTCAGGCGAGTGCCGGGGCCCCAGGGACTATTAAAGAAGGTGCCAAGGCCTGGCGGTTTCTTTGTGTACTTGAAGGAGGATTGGGGCCAGATTTGGCCGTTCCCAGTTACCATGAAGGTGATGTGGGACGATGAATGAGTTGCGTCGTCTACGGATACTCTACCGAACTATAGATCTGTGTTCCATGATATCACTCGGCGACGGATAGCTTGCCGACCGTGGAGAATGGAATCGAATTTTCCAATCAGGTTTCTTTTTACACGAATCAGTCAGCAACATTGACTTTTAGGTGAATGGAATGAATTTCACGGTGCTGTGAAAAATCGGGCTGCTTCAGCTGAGGCCGACCCTTCTCGGAAAGTATCCGTGGACCAGCGTCACAAGTATCGGCATCTCCACCTAGCACCCCTGCATCGCCCTGGGAATTGAAGGGGGATTGGCGAAGGCCAGTTATTAGTGACATTCTCTGTTTCGCCAGCACGCAAGAACAATTAGGAATCGCCAGTGAGCACATCATCCCTTGACGCTGCTGCCGCAGCGGGTAGGCGGTAAGACACATATTTTGACAAGCTTATCAGGGCCATCGTTGGAATTAGGTGTCTCTTAGGTAGCGGAGAGTGTCGTTGTCTTACCCGTGAACAAGTATCCCTACGCGTGCGATACTAAGGGAGGAGAGCGGATGCCCAACGCCGAGACAACTGCCGCGCGGCTCTGGACTAGTCGTGGATTTTTGATCTAGGCTTCAGAATGTCCTGATTTCTAACCTGGTACTGAATATGTCAGTGATATTGGTGGTGTTCTTGCTATGCCTAGTGAGGAGGTGCAGTTCTATTGAAATGCACGTGTTTCTCTTTCGCTGCTCGTGCGGAAAGCGGTAGAATTTCAAGACTTTGCATGTAAGCCAAGACTTCAGATCTGCTGGGGCCAGATTGAATCATTGGGCCAGGTAGCTGGAAATCCCAGTTTCTGGATATATCCGTTCGTGGCACCCAGCATATCCGCCTGGAGGGGTCAGCAGTGAGGGGCCGACGCACGCAGCACGTAGCATCGGAAATTAAGGAGACACAAAGGCGGTGGCCCCAGCGTACCTGGCGGTTGACAGTTTTAACAATCTTGGAACAACTTGACAGTCGGCGGCTTTGCGAATGAGCAGCCCGTGCTGTTGGGCTGAGCTGATCAAATCATGCGCGCGGCCCATGGCACTCACTCTCACGAAGACAAGTCTATTTACAAACATTTTCCTGCCCTCTCCCTTGAAATGCGTGGGTGCCTCACCATGAGGAAGAATCAAGACCAAAAGAGCAAAAAGGAGACCACGAGAGAATCCCTGATCTAGACAGTGGGATGCCGGAGGTGGGTAAGTGTTTTCCCCCCATATCCCCCTTTCTGCTATCATCTCTTTGTAACAACCGCAGTCCAATTGGATAAGAGGAGTCGAGGACTGCTTTTGGATCATTCTTGGACCTCGGACGATGGAACCCCCACTTGCGGCCCTGATGTTGGCCAGTGATGTTTGGTTGCGTTTATTAACTTCGGACGGCGTTCGCGTTTTTTCTGTTTCGCATAGCCAAACAACCCTGCCGTTTTAATATATCTGGGGTACAGCAACCAACCGCGATATCCACTCAAGCGCGTGGACCATCAAAGACCTTACGGATGGAAGAGGACGAGAAAAAAAAATGAGACTGGAAAAAGTCTAGACGCCCCTAGCTGGGTGAGGGTCAGCCTCGCAGACCCATGTTCACCCCAGGGGGCCATGTGTTGCAAGCGCATCGCCCAGCCTGTCATGTCGTAGAAGGCACTTAATCCCGGGCCGTAGCACCGGCACTGCTTGCCTAGCTCGGCCGGGTCTGGATTGTGCTCCGGGATGGCCCTCCGAGCGGACGTCACCCGACGGGCCTCGCTCTTCTATCCGAATGACTCGTTTTACTATTGAACATTCCCCTATTCGCCCAAGAGCGTCAATGGCGGTGGCTCATCTTTCCATCGTCAGGCGATGATACCAACCTACATCACTATATCCACGCTGCCGGGTCCCGACAATTCCCACAATCTTGGCCGGAGCAGTGCGGATCTACTCCGTACAACATCAGATGCATTTTACTGACCCCCCTCCGAATGGGGCTGGAAACTGGGGGTAGCCATGGCGCCTCGAAGCCGTCTGTCCCGATTTGGGTCTTGCATAGCCATGGGTTGTTGTTGAAGGCAAGACATATAATGGTTGGCACGCCTCCTCCGACAGAGTCTGTCTCTTTTTGGCCCTTCTCTCTAACAACTTCATTTCTGTTCCCATTTGCGCTGGTTGCTCTTCCACTTTCTTTTGCCCATCTGCGACGGGTGTACACTCTCTTTGACACTCTCGTGTTCCATTCATTTCCCACCAGACGCATTTCCCGCATACCGACGTTACGTTCACACATTCACTTCTAGGTCATCAAGCCTCACAATCATTCATCATGTTCAAGTCCCTTCTCACCACGGGACTCTTGGCTGCGGCTGCCGTAGCCCAGCAGACAACCTCATATGTCGACTCCGCAACTGGCATCACCTTCCAGAGATACACCGAAACCTCTGGATTCTCGTTCGGTGTTGCTCTGCCTTCGACTGTTGGCAAGGACTTTATCGGCCAGATCTCTGCTCCCATCACCGCGGGATGGGCCTCCGTCTCTCTGGGCGGTCCCATGACCAACAAGCTCCTTGTTGTTGCGTGGCCCAACGGAGACTCTATCCAGACTTCCATCCGCAAGGCGTCAGGATACTCGAACCCCGACGTTGTGACCGACTCCGGCATCACTCTCAAGCCCATTGAGTCTGGCATCTCCGTCAACGCCACCGCCTTCACTTACACCTTTGTGTGCGAGGGATGCATTACCGGTGACACAACCACCTTCACTGGCACTTCTGATACTACCACCTTTGGCTGGGCTTACTCGACCACTGCCCTGTCCGACACCACGAGCGCTTCTGTCGCTCTCAACTACCACGGTGCTGGATTTGGTCTTTTCGGTGCAAACCTCGCCTCTGCCAAGTCCGCCGATTACGCGACTTGGGCCGCGAAGGCTTCCGATGCCGTCTCCACTCCCGGCACTGGCAACGGAACTTCCCCGTCCGTCCCCGCTAACATCACCACCACGATTTCCAACACTACCTACGATTACATCGTCGCCGGTGGCGGTGCCGCTGGTCTTATTGTTGCCGAGCGTCTGGCCGAGTCCGGAAAGAGCGTTCTTCTCCTTGAGCGCGGAGGACCTTCTTTGGCGTCCAGCGGTGGCAAGGCTACCGTCGACTGGAACAGCACCGTCACCCAGTACGACGTCCCTGCCATGGGCTACTACCTCTCGACCGCCAAGGAGACCAGCGAGTACTGCACGGACACCGCTTCCCAGGCTGGCTGCATTCTCGGTGGCTCTACCATGGTCAATGCCATGATGTGGGTTAAGCCTCCCGCGCACGACTTCGACGACAAGTGGCCCGCGGGCTGGAAGTGGAGCAGCGTTGAGGAGTCTGCCAACAAGCTCTACGAGCGAACCCCGGGAACCATCCTCGCCAGCAAGGACGGAAAGCGTTACGACCAGGGCGCCTACGATGTCATGTCCCAGTGGCTGGCCGGCAACGGCTTCAGCGAGGTCGACGCTCTTGCCGAGCCCGATAAGAAGGAGGCAGTCTTCACCCACCCTCCTTGGTTGATTGAGAACGGTATGCGTGGCGGTCCCGTCCGTGACTACCTGCCTCTTGCCCAGGCTTTGCCCAACTTCAAGCTGCAGCTTAACGCCAAGGTCATCCGTGCCATCCGCAACGGTACCACCATCTCTGGTGTCGAGATTGAGACTGCTACCAACGTTCGCCAGATCATCAACCTGAAGTCTGGCGGCGCCGCCATCCTGGCTGCTGGTGCTCTCTCTTCCCCTCGTATCCTGTTCAACAGCGGTATTGGCCCCAAGGAGCAGATCCAGACTGTTCAGAACGGAACCGCTCAGGTCACCCTCCCCGCTGAGGCTCAATGGATCGACCTTCCCGTCGGCCAGAACCTCAAGGACCACCCCATCTTTACAGTCAACTTCAAGACCAAGTCCACTCTCAACTCTCTGGCTAGCACTGCCTTCACCGCCCCTAGCCAGACCGACGTCGACCAGTTCGCTCAGGGATCCGGACTTCTGAGCCAGGCTGGACAGCGCCTGAACTTCTGGACCAGTGTCGAGGGCTCTGACGGTGGCAAGAGATACGTCCAGGGCACTGTCAACTCTCCTACCAACGACACCATCCGCGTCAAGGTCTACCTCACCCACGGTCTCACCTCCGTTGGCGCTCTCGGCATCTCTGCCGATGGTTCCACCAAGCTCACCACCGAACCCTACCTTACCACCACTGAGGACAAGGAGGCTATCACCAGCTTCATGAACCAGCTTATCCAGTACGCCTCCAAGTCCAACAGCACCCTGACTCTGTCCGGCAACGTCACCGCCGAGAGCCTCATTTCCGAGCACACCACCGGTAGCCATTTTGTCGGCAGCGCTGTCATGGGCTCCACCAACGACGGAAACAGCGTTGTTGATACCAAGACCAAGGTCTGGGGCACTGACAACCTCTATGTCGTCGATGCTTCTATCCACCCTGACTTGCCCACTGGTAACACCCAGGCTATTGTCATGGTTGCTGCCGAGCACGCTGCCGCCCAGATCCTCGGAGGAGCAGGAAGCGCTACCAACTCTGGCTCTGAGTCTAGCTCCGGCTCTGGCTCCGGCTCTGGCTCTGGCTCGACTGGTTGCAAGCGTTCTGTCAAGCGCCTCGAACGCCTTCAGCGTTTCCGTCGCGCTCACCACAGCTTCTAAATATGTGGATATGCTCTTTTATGTGTATACTTCTAAGTGTGGAAACTTGCCATTCGTATATAAAAGTAAATAGTACCAAGACTTGATTTCAGCAAAGTGCTCTTGCCATTGGCGATTTCGTTCCGCTTTGCATGGATATATTGTGTAGCTTGATGGAAAGATGATGTGTAACTGCCAGACTCTAAGCTTCGGCGAATATGAGTGATGTTGATGAATAACCTTAGTCCGTCAAAGGAAAAAATGAAGACAAAAGAAGAACAGAAAACACGTACTTCTGAGATCAGCCGCCCCTATCCGAGCAATAATCTTACGTCGTTAAATGGTGCTCTTGAACCAAACAACGCTGAAACCTAATCCTACACCAGTGTGGTGAAGTTATACGTCAGCCGTGTTCAGGATAGTTGACAGTTCGATCTCTGTGATTATCGATGAAGCAAAAGATATCTGGGACACACGGTGACTCTTTGGAGATCTGAAATATTATTTGGCAAAAGCGCATTTTCTGAAGGTGGCTACTTAGAATTATCAAGCTGACTTGTACCAGGCGGGCTGGGACCATGTATTAGTATAGATTAGTCTATGGGAGAGAAGAGACGAGAAGACGGTGTGCCTTAAGTGAGAGGCTAAGAAAGTTAAAGGTCCCCGAGTCCACGATAACAAGGCATCGCATGTATCTTGGCAGTGTTCGGAACAGGTGCTTCCTTTACTCATCTTCGTGATTTGCACGATGATTGATGACAGTAGTGGTCGAAGCCTGCATATGTAGGTAGGTTCTGTGAAAGTGACAAGTGATATGAGACGTCTGTCTATTGCGCTCATCTAAACTGGATAGTCACAAAGGACCTCTGTATTCCCGGGTTTTGTCTAACTTATGTTGGTACTGTTTGCGGTTCTTTTTCTACAAACACTGCTTCTAGCGTCTTTCCGGGATTTGGTGATTTGCTAAGGCTTCAGCTTCCGCTAAGGGCATGTTCGAGATGTTTGGCCGTAAGTCAGAGATCCATGGCAGAGATGGGAGAGCGGCCTGATAAGTGTGATGGCCTGCTTGATAGTTGATTCAACCTACCTGGCGGATCCATCTACGCGAACGGTCATAGTATTGCTAAACTAAATCTCCGGTGGTTGCGTGGGAGAAATTGTCTCGTTCAGGAATGGGGAGTGTTCTTCAATCCAATAGTAACGTAGTGAACGGGCTATACGGAACTCCTATGAACACCTCCCCGAGCCTGGGAAGAGAGGACTCATCCGGCAACCCTACATCCATACGCTTCGACATGCGGACTCGTATCCGGGAGAAAGATGGTCATCTGGGAAAGGAGTAGCCGTTCTGCTGAACACGATTTTCTACCAAACTGCGGACGAATGTCTCAGAGTGGCATAGACGCCATGGAGCCAATAAGCAACGTATTCGCGTTGGCCGTTGAGTCTCACATGATACCTGCGGGTTGCTGCGTCCCTATGGAGCATTGTTTCTGATCTGGGGCCGTGCAATGTAGGAAAAGGAATATAGTTTATTACGCCCGGCAAAGAATCTTTAGAGTCGATTGCTACGTTAAATTGTCTACTACTTTCTTACTGTCGTTCCGACTGGCTTAGTCCTGAAGAAGATCAAGCTTGGCGGGTGGGACATGCAAGGGTAGAACCGAGCATGCCAATCACGACAAAGGATCGATGGTAAAATCAGTTAGACATAGCCTCAGAGTAGAGGTCCCACACGCTTCGCTTCCAGAAGGCAAACATGCAATACTGAACTCACACGTGTGTTACGAGTGACGGTCCCCGACGGAGGTGACAAGCATCCACGTACGGCCTACGGACTCGGAGGTCGGAAGTTTCCCAAGACCAATGCTGAGTACTTCGCTAGAAATACTTCAGTACATGCTTCAAGCAACTAAGGTAAATACGTCAAGATCCCTGCTTAAGCGGTGCGTCCCAAATCCCATCGGAAAGCCTAAGAAGCTCTTAGTCCAACCATTCCCAAACAGGTCGTTCTTATTTACGGATTCAAGAAGCATTAAGTATCAAGGTCCAGTCGTGTTCGGCATATTCTGTCTGTACCTTCTTTCTCTGAGCTTAATTATGAAGCCTTCTTCAACAATTCCAGTGTCCTGGGCATTAATTATTGTCTACCACAGTATTTCTCTGTGGTGTTCATCGGGTGCTAAATGACGTTAAGACAACCACGCCTTCATCCCTATCTTTGATCTCTATTATGTGAGTTATAACCATGGAACTGACACTTTATTCTATTCCGCGCTTACTCAGTTTAATAGGGTCCCGCTCGCTTACTAGCAGAGGCGCAGGTTGCGGCCTGCTGGCTTGCTTACATCTAGCGCTTACACGTATTACCATTGAACCAAACTTTGAAAAGAAACTAAAGCTTGGCGTGAAGGAACCTCTCCGTAGGACGTCACTCAATTTTCCGTAGGACACGGACAAACTTCAGAAAGTTCATGATAATACAAACCTAAGAGTATATAAAGACTATTTTAATCACTCTTTTATAACTCCTAACAACTCCGTCTCATCCCTCTTCACAAGTCTCTTGCCCCAGAATAACAACTTTGCCACTTTCACAAAGAATTCTACTTCTTTAGCCACAATGAAGATCACTCTATTCGCTGTCACTCTCCTTGCTTCGCTGGCATCCGCCAGAGAATTCGTTTTGTTTGATGATGCCAACTACAATGGAGCTTCTCATAGAGAGATACGCAATACCGATGGCGCCTGCTGTAAGTAGTGTCAATTATCAGATTCACAAACTCCATGCTCAAGAACAATATAGGGAATCTCAACGGCAAAGGCGATCGAGCAAGTTCCGTCGGAGGTGATGGAGGATGTACCACTTTCTTCCGGTGAGAAATCTCTACGTCTCTCTACTCACATGGCTTACCTATTGACATAACATTAGAGAGCGTGACTGCAGGGGATCCAGCTGGCAGCAGCGCGGTTCTGCACCCACTGTTCCAGGCTTCCTTAATGACCACATCTGGTCATTCCGCAACCAATGCTAATTGGTCGTCACGTCAAGTCTGGAAACAGATCTGGGCTACTTGCCCTTGGTGATTCTTCTACGAGGATGACCAAGCATCTGGCATACGAATACGGAAATATCTCTGGTCATAAGAATGGAAGAGGGAAGGAAATGCATGTTCTGAGTCATTTCATGTCTCCAACTTCTCACAAGCCTGTTGCGATTAGTGTTACCAACAAAGCCCGTTGTCAGCTGTCTGTGACGCAAGAACCACAGCTTATACTACATTCATCGGACTTTGAGCCAGCACTCATCACATGTCAATAAACAACTTTGAACCGGGAGGGATGCGTTGCAGCCTCAGCATTATAAGAATGTGATCTATCGCTTGTTTGAAACATTGACTCGTCAAAGTGTTTGTTTCTAAGCTCGATGGATTTATTGAGCTCATTCATACATTGAAGGTGGCCTGATTGGGCGAGTGTCCGCGCTCACTGCCCGCGAAAAGATCCTTTCCTGATATAATCTATGGTCAATTGCTTGTGTATGTCTTTTCAGTGGACTTCCTTCTATGTACGATTTCACCTTTTCGCGGGCAAAGCACAAGTCAGACACAAACACTCGATATCTCTGGCCCCCTAAACTGCTAGAAATTCCTCAATGAGGAGGATGTCAAACCATTAGCCCGGTCGCGGTGTATCATGTTAGAGAGATTGGTTTGACATGTGTCAAAAATGTGTAAAGGCCCCCTTTTGTCTCTGCTGTGACAATCGACTTCTGCCTCGGGTCCGTCCTACACCTTTTCTATGCCTTTTTGAAACCGCACATGGCGACATTTTCCTCTCAATCCGGCCACGGGTATGGCTGCTCACCAGATCGTGCGCCTATTGACGTAACGTAGCTACATCGTATCCACAACAACATCACTCCATCAACACCCGCCGCACCCACTCCAGCTTGGCCGCGATAGCCCGGCGTCCCAACCACGAATCTGGTGCCATCTCGTCAAACCCGTGGAAGCCGCCCGCCCACACGTGCAGCTCTGCCGAGACCCCGGCCGACCAGAGCCGCAAGGCGTACTCTACTGCCTCGTCACGGCAGAACTCGGCGGAGCCCGC
>JFBX01000049.1:0-18020 GCA_001563135.1 Colletotrichum simmondsii | reverse complement strand
TCGATGTACGCGGGTGGTAACCCCGCCAGTGTCTCGGCCCGCGCAGGCGCCAAGTATGAACTCACAGTGTTGCAGGCCCGGGTCCGGGCCTCGGCGCGATCGCCCAGCGCGATGGCCCACGCCGCCGCGTTCTTAGTCCGGTCCCACGGCTCTACGCCGTCATCGAACTGCGCGCAGCTGATGGACTTGCAGCGGTCGTCGAGCATTGGGCAAGGCAGCATCTGCGCGTGCACCGGAGGGTTGAGTTCCGCGTCGCGCGCCCGCAGCGCGAGCCCGGCCGCCAGCCCGCTACCTGCCGACTGTCCAGCCACCAGGATGCGCGCAGCGTTAATGCCTAGTACGTCTGCTGACGCCTGTACCCATTTCAGTGCCGCGAAGCAGTCATCCGATGCCGCTGGCTGCGGGTGCTCCGGCGCGCGGCGGTACTCGACGCTTATGAGCACGGCGCCTGCGGCCACAGCCCAGTCCAGCGGCTGCGAGAGTCCGATGAGGCGGTGGAGGAAAATCAGGCCACCGCCGTGCGCGTATAAGATGCAGGGCCACCTCTTCTCACCACTAATTGGGGCTGTATTGGGAGTGAAGATGGAGAGCGCGATGGGGGGGTCATTCAGGCCAAGGCCGGGGGCCGTGTGCTCGGCGTACGTGAGGGGCCGGTCGCCTATGGCTTCTGCGGCGGTAATGTCCGGGGCTTCTAAGGCACGGTCGGTGCGGGCGTGGTGATTGATGACGAACTCTGGGGTAATGGGGCCGAACGGCTCAAAGGCAGCTTGCATGGGCGCGAGCTCCGGGTCAAAAGGGGGTCGGGGGAGCCGCATGATAAAGTGTGTTTTATGGGTGGGAGAGGGATGGGATAGGATGAAGAGAGATTGTGTAAGTGAGTCGCGAGTATGCGTACCTTATAAATTGGTTCAGAAAAGAGGAGAGGCAACGGGACAATTTAAGTGAGGAACTTGGAACAGCAGTGATCAAGGTAAATAACGACAATGTTCCTAGATGCTTGACGACGAAGCCTCGTCTGTATCTTGGCCGCTTTCGTAACAGATACTGTCTTTGCGAATCCTTCACAACAGGCGACTTGGAGTTGCCGGTGATGGTGACAGTGGTCGAGATCGATCTATGTAGGCAGGTCCATGCAAGCGGCGAGTGACAGGGGCAGCCAATTCATCTCGCTCATCCGAGATGGACAGCAGCAAGGGCTCTCTGCAGTCCAAAGATCCGTTTGGGAATACCCCTCTTGGGGCGTATTCCCATGAATGTTCTCACAGTGAACGGCACCGTGTACATACCTACTATCAGGACCCCGTTTTGATGCAGTCATGCACTCTATCCTGGTCTGACCTACCGTACCTTAGTGCGGTGGAGGCAAAGTGGACATTCCTACTTAGGAAAGAAGAGGGGAGGGGGTGCGAGTTGTGTTGGACAGCCAGACTTGACCCCGGCATGTCAACGTGGATGCAATTGAAAGCACTCACAATTTGGTTCTCTGTGAAGTTGATGAAAACACATCAGCAGTAAGCCATAGCCAAAGGTCAGCGACGACTTCAAGTATAGATATTGGCAGACCGCAGTTGGATAGGCAAGTTGACTCATTCATTCATTCGATTTACCTTACCTTACTTCACTGAACATCATCAATATTGGCCATCTTACTTTCAAGCAAAGTGACTTTCTTTCTTCTTTCTATCTAACACACTTTCTCCCAAGACTTTACCTATTACTCTCAACGATGTCCCTACCCCCTATTCCTCAGCTTGATCCTGCTACCTTTCGCTGGCACCCGTCGCCTGATGACTCCCGAGCCGTACGGCGCCTTGGGCTCGGCACCGAAGCTTGGGTCGGACTGCGCGGCCCCAACTCCCGCGGGCAATATGACAACTACCTCAATACTACTCTCCGTATCGAAGCTGCCGACCTGTCCTTGGCCGGCCTTGCGCGGCATCTCGCGGATGCGCTGGTTCATCTCCGGTTTGACCACCCCGAGGTTGCTTGCACCACCGCCTGGTCCTCCGAGTACGGACCCCCGCACATCATCTACACCCCTCCGACGTGCGACGCCGAAGCCTTGCAATGGGCGTGGGCCGCCGTTACCACAAGATCCACGTCCCAGACCGGGCTGCAGGTTGCGGCCCAGATCGGCAAACAGCGCCAGATCGATCCCGCCAAGTCCCTCCCGCCCGTGACGCTCGTCGTCGTGGCTGACGTGCAAAACGAGGAGGCATTGCTGGCAGCCGGTGCACGCGTGGACGTTCTCGGCGTCTTCAATCACATCCACTGGGATAGCATCAGCGCGCGTGTTTTCGTAGGGGACCTGCTGCGCCGCCTTGGAGAGCAGCTAGGTGCCAGTAAGGCAGAGACGGCGTCGTCGCAGTACGTGTGGGGTAGCGAGATCGCGAACCTGAACGTGCCCGTTCTCGATGCGTGCAAGGTTGGTGTCGGTGCTTTAGGCGAGGACTACAAGAAGACGCGGGATGAGTTCATCGCCGCCCTTCTCAAAAGCGGAGTGAGTCTCTTCTTTCAAACCCCTTTCTTCCCAAACAACATCCATCTCTCTCCGCTGCATTACCACAGCTAATGCCTCAAAGTCCAGCTGGGGCTTACCTGTTGCTGCTGATACCGGCGCACCTCGCACGATATGGCGCACGTTTACCGTCGAGCAGAGCGCTGCTATCAAGGCCGCCATCAAGACGCAGCTTGGTCCAAATTACACCGTCACTCACCTCGGTCACGCCGCCATGGTCCTTGCCCTGCTCCGTGCCCGGCCTCTCCCCGCCGACGCCCCGGATACCATAGCCCTTGCTTCGCCGCTGCCCGTTAACGGCAGACGTTACCTTCAAGGCGACGCGGCGCAGCGCTATGGCTCGTGCCAGGCCGGCGCCTCAGTCGAGTTCGCACCGCTGCGCGAGTGGGCCGTAGATGAGAGCAATGCCGATGCCGTGCGGACTACGCTTGGGGCGCTGGCAATGCACGTCAAGGACGGCTATGAGTATTGGCTACGGAATGAGTTTCAGCTCGCCGTCGACCAGGCCAAGGGCAATTTTCTCGCAAGCGTGCTGGGGTCGTACGTATCTTCTTATGTCAATGTTTGATCACTGGGTGCACCGGCTGATGCGTCTTGTAACTAATTAGTGCACCGCCATCGTTCCCGACTACTAGCTTTCCGGTCTGTATCTTGCCCTCCAGACCATTCTACTCAATATGGCGGATCTTTGTATCCTGACATTACGCTTCTCTTATAGGTCTTTGCCAGCGACGGCATCGTGGACAAGTACATCCCTGGTGAGGTATTCGGTGCGGGCGAAGAGAAGCTTCTGGTTGTGGAAAGCTGCTTGTTTCACCTGGATACCTATCTCTCCGACGTGTGAGTACATGTTTTCCTCGTAGTCTCTGAAAGCCCCGACCATTTGGGCTGCACTTGTTGCCGGCGGTATGCTGACCACTACCCCTTGCATAGACTCGTCAGGATGGACAGCTGGAAGGGCGCCACGGGGCTGTCCATCTGCTTCAATGACGGCCGCTTGAACGCGACGCTTGCAGATCAATTTCTTGGCTACATTGCGGAGTTCATGCTGAAGTTCGCAGAGCAGTAATTGGAGTTTATCTTGCATGGAACGTTGTCGAAAGAAGGTGATGGCGCTGGCAGGTGTGAGATGCCGGACACTATCGCTCTAGACATGTAGAATACACATGAGCATAAAATAAGCATATAAGCTTGATTGACTTGAAACTGTTTCATGAGATTGGAGGGCCCATTCCTAAGCAAATTGAAGAACGTCAATCAGAAGGTTGGCAGGAGAAATCTTTCAAGCTAGGTAGCTTGAGGCGGTGGCAGAACATCATCGGCTTCTAAAGAAAAGTTCATAATTCCAAACTCATTTTTGGTTTCAAGTTCGCAAATTATCTCCCGTTGTTTTCCTTCTCAATTTTCTTCTTTAAGTAATAAATCCAGTTCGTTGCATTAAAGAATACGAATCAATCAAGATAACACTACAATTAACATCCAATTCCAGCGCAAAATTGCAAAAAAAGAATCATAACTGTCCGAACTGATGACGAAATATATTATCCACACTTTTTATGAAAACAACCAAAACTTGCCACCTCTCCGAACCATCTTCTCATTTCGCCGCGTCTTGAATTACCCTATGAACAACCACCTCCAGCTCCCGGACAAGGTCCTCCAGCCTTTCCAGACTAAAGTTGACCGTGTTGGCGCTGTACCATAGGTTCCATGTCTCGGTCTCTGGGTCCGGCCGCGCTATGAGCCACACCTCCTCCGAGTGATCCCATACCTTGTCCGGTCCGAACCAGCCGAGCTCCTGACAGCACTCGCCGTCGCCCATAAGATCCACGGTGAACGGCTCCGGGTTCTGGAATTGCAAAATGTACGTCGACCGACGTTCCTCGGGCTGCCATGACGCTGCGGGTGTGCAGGCCTCGAACAGCGGCGCAACCGTGCTCGTCTCGAAACCGAGCACGTCGAGCTGCGCCTGCCGCGTTGCCTCGAGCGTGCCTTGGAATGTCTTTTGAGCATCGAGTCGCACGCGCAGAGGCACCATGTTAACGGTTGGGCCGACGACGTTGGACAGCGCGGGCGGAAGTGTGGAACGACCCGACACTGTCATGGTCGTCACCACGTCATCAGTATCGCGCAGCTGAGCGAGCGCCTGCACACACGCCGCGACGTAAAGATTCGCCGCTGTGAAGCCATCGAACGCGGGCGGCGCCTGGATGGCGCGCTTGATAGACACAATCTCAGCGGGCTGCCCCGTAGGGGTCAGCGCGAGAGGCTTCGAACCACAAAGCACCTCGCGCCAGTGAGCTAGCATCCTATCCTCCGCGTCGCGCACGCAGTCAATGAAGCCCGAGAAGCGCGCCATGGGTGCCAGAGCCTTGCCCTGAAGGCTGGCCGCGAAGCAGTCGAGGATGGGTGTCAAGCTGGTGCGGTCGAAATGGGCGTGAGAAAGCCGGAGGCCCCAGCGCGTGGACTGACCCGCACCGTGAAGCACGTAGAATCGCGTGTAAAGAGAACCCGGAACCATGGCAGGCTGGAGGGCGGCGTGGAAGACTTCCGTGGCGAAGCCATTCATGTCTTGGTGGTCACCAATCTGGTGTCGTTCCACCGGCGCCGCCGAGTTTCGTGGGATCACCTGTAACATCCTCTCGCCAGGCGTCACGAACACGGCGGCCAGGATGCTGAGGTGGTCCCAGACCTTTTGGCAACAGTCCTCTATCGTGTCGAGAGAGACGCGCTCGGGCACGTCTACGTGGACCATGAAGCACCCCTGTGCCGGATTGTACATGGCCGCGTCGGCGCACATGGCCTGGGTGGCCGTCGTTGGCATGACATCCTGGATATCTTCGAGCGGGAATTCGACGGACGGCACAATCGTCTCTCTAATGAAAGCACCGATTTCTTGCCCTGCCAGGTCATCATCAGAAAGCAGGGTGAACGGCCGTGGCTCCGAGTACGCCGACTGGTTCTTCTGCACCATCTTGACCCGCTTCGCCATGTCGCTGAGGCGCGGACTCTGGAAGATGTCAGCCACAGTCAGGCGCATGTCGTGCTCGTGGGCTAGGGCTACTATGCGCATGGCCTGGATGGAGTCGCCGCCGATGACAAAGAAGTTGCTCTCCGCGCTGATCTTTGATATCTCAGTCTGGTTAAGCACCCTCGCCCAGAGTTCTCTGAGTTGCATCTCCTCGGGAGTAGACGGTTCCCTCGAGGTGATGCCCGAGTGAGTCTCGTGTAGAGCGACCAGCTGATCCCGCGTCATCGCGGCTCCCATCTCGCGCAGGCGCTTGCGGTCTGTCTTGCCTGTCATCGTGAGCGGGATTTGCTTGAGTGGAATGTAAGCCGTGGGCACGAGGTGTGCGCTAAGCGCGCTGGCCAGCTCCTTGCTAGGCTCCCCAACCACCAGGGAGGCAAGGATATCATCCAGGGACGCCTCGCCGGGGGATGAGAGAGCAACGTAGGCCACGAGGATGGGCTCCTGGCCTTCCGGCTTGATTACCTCGGCAACCAAGGTGACGGTCTCGTACCGGCTGGCCATGACGTGATGGAGGTGGTGCTCAATGTCTTCCAGCTCGACTCTCTGGCCACGGATCTTGACCTGTGTGTCTTTGCGTCCGACAAAGACTAGAGGTCCGTCATCGAGCTGTCGCACAAGATCGCCAGTTCTGTAAAGACGTCCCTGACGGCCCGGGACACCGCCCCCTCCCCTTACAAGCCACGATGGGTCGTGGACGAAAGCAGCTGCCGTCTTTTCCTTTTCATTCAGATACCCGGCGCCGACGATGGGGCCTTCAAGCCAGAGCTCTCCCGTGATCCCTGGTGGCATCAATCGGCCGGTGTCCGGGTCTACAACCCAGGTGAGGGAGCCCAGTCCGCTGCCTATGCCGACATTTGGTTGGTCACCGGTCTCCCCTCGCAGAGCCGTCGAGATGGGGGTGCACTCGGCGGGGCCATAAGCTTGCTTGATGACTCCAGGTGTCCAGATCTCGACATCTTCCTTGCGGATCGGCTCGCCCAAGGAAATGAGGTTGTTGACGGCCGGGAGTGACGCCGGGTTCAGGAGACGGTGGGTCGTTGCGTTCAGGTTGAGCATATTGGCTCCCATGTGGTTGATCGAGGCAGACAGGTCGTTCCGCCTATCCTCGTCAAGAGGAATGCAGACGCACCCACCGGCTTCGAGAGTATGAAGCATGTTGAACCAAGCGCCATCGAAGGAGTAGGACGCAAAGTCGTACACGCGAGAGGTGGTCTGGTAGCCGAAAAATTCGCCCTGGTAGTGCAGCGCACTCGCGTAGTTGGAGTGAGTAACTTGAGCCCCCTTGGGCAGTCCAGTGCTGCCGGAAGTAAAGACGAGGTACAGCAAGCTGGAGGTTGGCACTACGGGAAGAGGCACTGCAACATCAATAGCCTCGAGCTCGTCCAGAGCTTGTCGATCCAAGACTATCACCTTCAGTCCGTCGGACGTGCAGAGCCTTGACGGCTCGTCCCTGCGCAGGGCCGATGCAATCATGACCCTAGGTGCGACCTGCTGCACAATTGTTTGCAACCGCTGCTCTGGTTGTCCCCCGTCCAGCAGGACAGAACATCCTCCGGCCTTCATGACGCCCATCACAGCCACGGGAGTCCACATGGACTTCTCGAAGCAGAGGGGCACAATCATGTTTGGGCCAACTCCGAGTTTAATAAGACGGCGAGCTAACGTTGATGATAGAGCATCTAGTTGTGCGTATGTTAGGTCGCCGTCCCAAGCATGGATAGCTTCTGCCTCGGGCTGTTGATGGACGCGGTCGATTATCATGTCGTGCACACAGCGGTCCCTGGTTGGGGGAACTTGAGCGTTCCAGCGCCACATGTCTTTCATATCTTGAGGAGAAGCTACCTCAAGCTCAGAAACTTTCCGGACGAGATTTTCCGCGTCGCTCAACTGCCTCAAGATGTGCTCAAACTGTCCCAGAATCCTGGAGACACGCTCTTCCTTGATAACAGACGAGTCGAACACGGCATAGATGTGCACGCCATCGACCTCGAGGTAGCAGTACAGAGTGAGAGCATAAGACTTGGTCTCGTGTACAAAGCCAGAGACGTGAGACATGAGACGATTCTGCCTCAGCGACAAATTTTGGCCAAGAGGTTGGATCAAGAGAAGCGTTTGTGCTTGGCAAGCATCGCGAGCAGCGCCGGAAACTCGTTTGATGTTCTGAACGCCAAACTGCTCAAACGGAAGCATGTCCACCATCTGCTGCTGTATCGCGTGCAGCATATCCTCCACATTCTCATCATTGTGTAGCATCACTCGTACGGGAACCGGGGCGATGGTTGGCGCCGTCATGCGCTCTACGCCAGCGACATCGGCCTGCCGGCCCGTCAAGGTTGCACCAAAGACGATGTCCTTGGATCCGGAGATCTGAGATTGCAGAATCGCCCAGGCGGTGCGAACAGCCGTTGCGGGTGTGGTGCTGCTGCGAAGCCAGGCGAGGCTCACGAGACGGTCCACGACGGTATCAGCAAGGGGCACCTTCGAGGGGTCCGGTAGCGCAGGGAAGGAAACCGCGCCGTCGCCGCCATCAAATTGGGCTTGCCAGAAGTTCTCTGCGGCTGTGCTGTCCCGCTGGAGCACGTGTTTGACGAAACTCTGGAAGGGGGCAAAGACTGGTGACTGGCCGTCGTTGTACACCTGTTCGATCGCGTCCAAGATGAGTGGCGCAGACCAACCGTCATAGAGCGCATGATGGATTGTCCACACGAAATATGTCGCTTCCTCTCGAGCGCTTTCACCCAGATAAAAGAAGGACAATCCTGACCCGAGAGCCTGGCCGGGTTTGTGGCTCTCAAGAGAAGAGATAGAATCCATGTCCAAGACAGGACCCCATTGGAAAGATTCATTGACAACAACTTGAACCAGCCCATGGTCTGGGAGACTCACCACTCGGGTGCGCAACGTCGGTGCCTTGGCTACTACTTCTTCGCACGCTCTCTTGAATCGAGCTAGATCAATCGAAGCGGGAAGGCGGTACACGCTGCGTGCAACGTAATCTCCCTCACGCTGAGCAGTCATGGCTAGCAGGCCCTCTTGCAGAGGTGTACACGGGAAGATATCTTCGATCTGGCTCGGCTCGACATCAGCAAGCTTTGCAGCATACTGTAGCGCTGTACGGTGATCCATCTCTGGGTTAAGCAGCGACAGTGGAGGGATGGTATCGCCTGCTGGCGCAATCTCCAAACGAGGCTTGAGCGAATGAGCTTGATCTCTCAATTTGGGACTTTGAAAAATCTGCTGAACCGTCAAATCAAGACCTTGAGCGCGGGCGAGGCTGACGAGGCGAATGGCTTCAAGTGAACTGCCGCCAATGTAGAAGAAACTGTCGTCGAGACCTAGTTGGCCAGGCTCACGGTCCAGGACACTGGCCCAAAGCTCTTGTAGTTTGAGTTCCGTCTCCGTCAGGGGCTCTTGGCCGGTAGACGGAAGTGAAGGGGAAGGGCCCAGAAGAGTCAACACGCCCAGAGGGAGGTCGGCAGCCAACTCTTGCAGGCGCCGTATGTCAGTCTTCCAAGATGCGTTTCTTGGCATTTGAGACACCGGGATGAACTGCGTCGGGACCATGTAAGAGGGGAGAGCCTTCGACAGTATGTTATGCGCAGCCTCGACGTTGGCTTGCCATTCATCCGTTCCCAAGAGGTATAATGCGACAATGTTGTCTTCCTTGGTCTGAACAAGGCCGGTACCGTCTCGTATTTGCACGAATGCTGCGAGACTCTTGGTAGCGCCCAGAACATGGGGTGCGATAACAACCGGGAGGACTGTTGAGGCCTTGGGGAAAGCCTCCTTGAGATGGTGCTGCACCTCGCTGAGTTCGAGACGTTGGCCGCGCAACTTGATCTGCGAGTCCTTGCGGCCGACGAAGCGCACCACGTCGTCGGAATCATACTGAACCAAGTCACCAGTCTTATAGAATCGCCGAGGCTCGCCCTGGCTGTTGTTCTTGTCGCTGCACCAGTCGGGGGCACCGACAAAGAACTGCTCGGTCATCTCAGGCTTGGCCAGATATCCCCGGCCAACATTCGGACCTTCGATCAGGAGTTCACCCACGGAGCCAATAGGCAAAATGACGTGGCGGCTATTGGGGTCCACGATCCACAATCGTGTGCCAAAACCTCTGCCGATGACACCAGCATCGGTCTCCTTCACGTAAACATGACTTGCCGAGGTCACGGCGCACTCCGCAGGACCATAACTGATGATTGTCTCAGCATAACTCGCCCAGCGGGTCAAAAGGTCCTTGGAGGCAACCTCACCACCCAGTATAATGGTCTTGAGGCTAGGCATGTCGGTCGGGGTGAGCAGACCGGCTAGGGATGGGGTGATCTTGGCCGACTGGACCTGGAACCGCGCCACGAAGCCGGCAAGGTCGTTCATTCGCTCGTCCTCTGAAGGGACGCAGATGGTGCCGCCGTGAAATAGGGTGCAGAAGATGTCTGAGTTGGCCATGTCAAACGTGTAGGCAGCAAACTGTAGCACACGAAGACCACGCCGAATTCTGAAGGCCCGGCCGTGCTGATGGGCGGTGGCACACATGTGCCTATGCTCTAGAACGATGCCTTTAGGGGTACCTGTGCTACCCGAAGTAAAGACGACGATGCAAGCATTCCTTGGGCTGGCTTTCTTGATATCGAGAGAAGGAAGCGATTGGTGATCTGTGTCTTTTGGCAATGCGAGGAGGTGGTCCTGCGAGACGGGCACCACGTTTTGCACCAGTCCCTCGAAACGGTCAACGGAATCAGGAGATACCAGAGCGACTGTTGCTTGAGTCTGTTGCACAATCTCCTGGATCCTGGTATCAGGATATACCGGGTCGAGTGCAGTGTAAGCACCTCCGGCTCGAAGAATCGAGAGCATGGCAACGATGGCGAAGGCCGACTTGGGAAAGCAAACTGGAACAATGACTTCTGGCCCCACGCCACACTCTTGAGAAAGGTACTTGGCGAGGCGCGCAGTCGTAGCCTCCAACTCCCCATAGGTGTAAGCCTGATGAGTAGTTATGATGGCTGGGGTGTTGGGTTGTGAGGTAGCTTGCTTCTCGAAATGCCAATGGAGGCATTCGTCATGAGAAGAGTGCTCTGTGCCATTCCATGCAAGGATTGTGTTAAAATCCTCAACGCTACAAGCCGCATTCGCTGTCATCTCGATGGCTTTTGTGGATAGAGTTGGCCTGTCTTGAAGTTCTTGGCTATGCGACAACGACCAAGGGCGTGTCAAGACAGGTTCCGTTTCTACGCCCATGATGATGCTTGGTAGTAGCTGAAATGCAAAGTATGGGTAGAAAAGAGCGAATGAAGTAGTTGGAGGCTAAAGGACAGATCCAGTTGACGGTGTATGTTGCTGAGAAGAGACGATGGTTTGTGATGAAGTGAAGGCCTTTCTGGATGGCAGTCTGCGTCTACTATGTATCCAAATGTTACTCGCCGTCGTCGTCGTCGTGTTGGGGAGCACGTATCTGGGGGCCAGGATTCCTTCAACACTGCCCATCGCAACTCAACGTCTATCACGCAGCTTGATTGACCCCTTCCGCGTGTCAGCATGATCCCAATATTCGCCTGGCGAAGCGATATGTCTCCGGGGCATCGAACTTCCGAGGTTTGCCTAGTTGTCGATACAGATTCCGGCTACAGAAACATTTTCCACACGGGGGGTAACAGTGCTCGCAAGACTCACGGCTGGCGTGGTTCGAGCACCCACACTGTATACATTCGGGAAAAAGATGCCGGCCTGAAGGGAGCTGACGCTGGATTGCTCAATCAATCTAGAACCTCTAACCTTGCCACCTGCAACTGGGATTTCGTTCCATAAAATAGATAAGAGACCTGTCAATATGAAGTTCTAAATCTCCGGAGGCAGGGGTTTCATGCAGCTTACGATGACACCACCCACTGAGATGCAACTAGGCATGCAGGGTCCTATAACCCTGGACCCCTGACCCCTGATCCCTGATTCCTGATTCCTTGCCATCTGGGCGTGAAAGTCGGACGAATCTCTTGTCCCGCCGCGACGATTGAATCGCAAGATCAGGAGAGCATGGGTTTGCTGAGGCTCGAAAGTGACTGATATTCTGTGTTATCATGACATCTGGAGCAAGCAGCCATTTCGGGCGAACGCGAGATGTGGCCTTGAACACCTCTTACATGGGGTGTAAGATTCTGTCGTGGAGTTGCGCAGCTCTGGCCGGGACCTCGAAGCAAAAGTTCCTCCGTGGATCAAGTGCATTCAGGCAAAACGGTGTCAGGCTCGTGGTATGTGAAGTGGCGATAGTAGTGAGCTCGTCTGTCAATGCCTTTGATAGGCAAACCGCGATTGCATAGCAAAATCACTCATGTGAATTCACCCATCAATCTGAATGGCAATCTCACCACAAGGTGACTCGCTCCCGAGCTAGAACATATTCATTTTTCCTACTTCAATCTTCCACCCACCTTGACCTTGTATGAGATCTCTGTCTCTGTAAATAATTCTTCAGCGCGTTTGAAATCAAAGAAGCATCATGATTGAAGACGCGGTCCTTGCTGCTCTGCAGCAGTTCTTCTCGCCCGAGGGCCTTGGTGTTGTAATTGCACTGGCCTTGAGTGCAATCCTTGGAAGACTCACCATTTTCGCACGCAAGGACAAGAATGACATATCCAGTCTTCCTCTTGTCAATGGCAAGGAATGGTGGCAGTTAACGGCCAAGGAGCAGCGGAAAAAGTTCTGCAACCATGCCAAGGAGATTCTTGATCATGCCCTTCTTGATGTAAGCTATCAATCTCCAACAACGGAAAACTCGGGTCGCACAGTATAACTTACAGACTTTGCTAGGTTGGCGACAAGTTCCGTGTGCAAACCGAGAATGGCGTTGAGCTTCTTCTCTCTGCCGACTATGCCAGTGGAATCAAGGACGACGAGGCGCTTGACTTTGGCAAGCACGTGGAGGAGGTGAGAAACTGTCGCCAAGACGGATGCTGTGACAAAAGGCTTATTTTGATGTAGGACATGCACACCAGTCTGGACGGCTTTGCTCCTTTTCGCCAAGGACAAACCCGTGACAGAATCTTTCATGACGCTGTCAAGATCAACCTCATCCAGGACATTGTCAGACTCAATACTCCCCTCTCCGATGAGGCAAGCCATGCGCTGCAAAAACACTTTACGAATGAAGCGGGTTAGTCAACTTGACGTGTGATGCAATCAGAATGAGAAATGCTGATGTTCAACGACAGAATGGCACGAGATTCCACTCAAGATTCTCGCTTTCAAGATCGTCTCCCAGCTGTCTTCCCGAGTCTTCCTCGGCGAAGAGCTCTGTCGCAATGATGACTGGCTTCAGGTCACGGTCGACTACACCAGGGACTCAATGCAGGCCGCGCAAGACCTACGCTTATGGCCCAAATTCCTGCGCCCGCTTGCCTACTGGTATCTGCCCCGGTGCCGAGCCATCAGGCAAGAGCTACAGACGTCTTTCAACATTGTCGATCCCGTCCTCCAAAATCGCCGCCGCGAGAAAGAGAAACGGATGAAACAGGGTCTCGAACCCGTTCGCCACCTCGATGCGATGCAGTGGATGGAGGATGCGGCCAACGGCCGTCCATATGACGCCACCGTTGCCCAGATTATGATGGCCATCGCAGCCAACTTTTCGGGGTCAGACTCATTGAGCACGCTCATGATCTATCTCTGCCAGGACCCCCAGCTGGTCGAGGACATGCGCAAGGAGGTCATTACCGTCTTGTCCGAGAACAAGTGGAGCAAGTCTACCCTTTATAAGCTGCGTCTTATGGACAGTGTGCTTAAAGAGAGTCAGCGCATGAAGCCCGCAGCCATTGGTAAGAGAACATATCTATGAGCCTTCCTGAATTTTCAAAATTGAGCCACTAACATAGTCCCCCTCAGCTGTCATGCGTCGTATTGCGCTAAAGGACACAAAGTTACAAGACGGTACCAAGATCCCCAAAGGCACTAAGCTCATGGTATCCACCTCGAAGTCTTGGGATGCAGACAGGTACCCCAACCCAGAGAAGTTTGACGGCTACCGCTTCCTGCGCATGCGTGAGGAGCAAGGGCTCGAGACGGCACAATTTGTGTCGACGACACCCGATGCCCTGGGCTTCGGCATGGGCAAGCATGCGTGCCCGGGCCGTTTCTTCGCCGCCAACGAGCTCAGGATCGCCCTCAGCCACATCCTTCTGAAGTACGACTTCAAGCTGGCTCCGGGCGCTCCCACGGATCCTACGTTCCAGGCTTTGTACTGGTCGGCTAACGACAATGCACGAATTATGATTCGTCGCCGCAAGGAGGAGATTGAGTTGTAGATGATTTGCATGCTACACTCGGTATCACAGGCTCTGCGTTTGTTTGTAGCTCACATCCCATCATATTGAATTCATGATTTAGCAGGTTCGAGCAACTGAGCTGTGAGTCGGGTGGTGATTTACCACAAATAACATCCTTACCAGACAGAAAAACATGACGATCTTAAATTTAGAATGAATCCATGTTGTCAAGAACAACTATGCACACTTTGACTCAATGTTGTACGTGACTTCATCGCATTTGGCGAAGATGAACTTGAGGACAGCGACCAGCTTCCACAAAAACTTCACAGTTCGTTACTCTACCTTCATGTCTAAATTTGCTAGATTCATCGGTGTTGTCTTTCATTTCTATACGAGATTCCTTCATTTGGATATGGAGAAAACGAGCTACGATGTCTAAGGGTACCATTTTACGATTCAGTTGCGAATGTTTGTTAGAATATCTGGCTATGCCTTTTAATCCATCGGATAACGCGTGAGGAGAAAGACAATCGCACATTCACACGATGATTTACTAAACGGTCGGCGGGGAAAACCGAAGAAATCGCGACGATTCAAGGTGCGATACGAGATGTTGTGTTGTGGCACAGCCGTTAACATTGGCCGGGATTGCTCACAAACGGCCTGCGCTTAGAGTACTTTTGGCAAGCACTGCTGCATTTCGTCGCCTAAAATAATTCGCATCATGGCGGTCGCACTGATACGGCCAATCAGTGTTGTGGGGATGGCAATAAGCCCTATACTCCGGTCCAACTCGGTCTCCAAGATTACGTTTTCCAAGGTCTAGAAGCCTGTTTTCTGGTCCGGGTCTCTATTCCCATTCCCCTTAAAGTACTTTGGTTGTGGCACGGACGGACCCTGAAGCTTCGCGCTTATTTCCCGAGTGTCTCTAACCCCAGACTCTCATCGGGCCCATGCGGAAAGGACCCTGAGCATCAGGGTCCAGCCCCATCTGCGAACAGAGCCTACGAGATACACAGGCGGAAACGTACGGTCCACGCCCCTACTTATCACTACTCAGTAAAACACTGACAAGTAAGGCAACAGAGAATGACGCCCGTAAACGGCCTGCCGTTTTGGAATGTCCCTGAAGACCCACCCCACGTAGTATCCATACTCAGTAGCAGGGGGTAAGCACACATACACCCACACCCACCCCACACAGCGGAGTACTTAGGTGTTGCATATGCAAAGCACGGAGTACAAAAGCTTGGCCAACGAGTTGCCCTTAATGGAAAGCCCTGTCGCCCCTGTTGTCATATCATCTCCTTGTGAGGTGTCAGCGCAAAGGCTGTAAATCAAGCCGTACTATTCCTAGTGATTACATGGCGCAACATGGTGCAATTAGATTCGGCTGGGCTAGAAGCGGCTCTGTGATATTCTTATTGGCAGATTTCTGGGCTACGTTGCAAAAGTACCTATTTCACCTACACTACTCGGTACTAGACACTGATATGTTGCATACACAGAAAACAGTGCCTTGCGCCTACTGTTTCAATGTTATGCACTAGCAGCGGGTTCGGAAACTCACGGCGCCTACACTAGTTGCCGCCTCGGCTAGATCGTTGGAGGGCCTCCACGGCTGATGCGGTGGACCTCCGCCGGCAACGAGTCCACCTGTAAGTGTTCTTCGCTTTGATTACGGTGTATACTGATAAAGTTGCATTACATTGGAAGGATGACTTGAAGGAGCTGGTGCAGAAGCCCACGTGGAGTCTACAACACAAGTACCCCCTGCATGCAGCGTAAGTCTCGGGTCTCCTGATATGGCGGAGGCCATAATGCCAAGTGGTTTCCTGCATGTTCATATAAGGCAGATGAACGGGAAAGTAGGTCCAGATCCCCCATTGACTAGGCACGTAGTATGGGTCCGAGTGCAAACAAGGATAGCGTGATGCAGTTTACGAGACTCGCCCCCAGGCCTCTTGGTCTAGATCCTGCTTCTCAAGCCCATATCGTATCTCGTGTTTTGTGCCGCAAACAGACCGCAACAGCGCTGATTGAGGGGCCTGCAGGCTTATGAGGCGACTTTTAGGCCGACATAGACGAGACCATGTGTATGAATTCCGAAACCCTTGCAGAATTAGCAGGATTTGCCCTCTTCTTCACGCAGTTGTAACTTGATGTACATGTACACATCGCGTCGCTCCATCTCTTCGGGCCCTTTTTGTGGTTTGACCGGGGTATCTTCTTCACGCGCGCCTGGGATGCCCTTAAAGTCCGAGTGAAGATGTTGTGGTCTAGCCATCCACCTAAGACGGACAGATATCAAAGTTGACCAAATACGACAAAGCCTGACCCCCTTGTAGCTAGAGACACGGCCTAGAACCCGTGAGGTGGTAAGATTGTCAACTTCAACACTGCACAATTCTCATAGATCTTTCCTGTTTGCGGGATTCGGCTTTTTGCGAAGGGAAACTTTGTTATGCGGGTGTAAGCAAGATATTGGCGCTGCGAGATTCATGTTGGGCATTTTCTTCACGGGGGCCAGGCAACACCGGACGTGCGAGACTGTGAACAGTAATAAATAGCATTTTATCTGGCTGCAAGCCAAGACGGCGACTTCTCGATGCCATATTTGCTCTTTAAGTCTTCTCATTTCCTCATGTTCTAAGTTGTCTTGAAGCTTCAGTCTCTCTTCATCCATTCCCCCTCATCTAGTCATTTCCCATTTCATCACAAAAAGGAGGCAGCAGCAAACATCATGGACACCGCAAGCTTTCCCACAGACTGTTATCTTGATGCTGTCGTGAGCTTTCTGGGCATTATCAACTATAACGACACTAATTACACACACCAGGAGAGGGTCCGTAACCTACACTATGCTTACGCTAAGGCGGCGAAGCACTTTGCCCAGCCGACGCAGCAGCGTCTAATCAAAGCCAGCCCAAGACGTCTCCAGGCATCTCTTCAGACAATTGTGGCCATGGTAGTCTATGCCTGGGTGCGCGTCGACCCCGAGGTTATGGCAGATTTGAGCATTCACTACACTTATATGCTAGTGCTTGATGACAGCCAAGATGACCCCGATGCAACTATGCAGTCATTCTACCAGGATCTTCTTGCCGGGAAGCCTCAACGGCACCCTTGGTGGCAGATGGTGAACGCGCAGTTCCCAACTGTGCTTAGCCATTACGGTCCGTACTGTGGTTTAAACCTGGTCCGGAGCACGACCGACTGTAAGGAGCCTTGGAATGTCCACAATTCTCATATTCCTGCGCACCAAGCTAAACGGGCCACAGTCTTCCAGGGTTGCTGGATTGAGCAACATAACTTTCAGGGCTTTCCGGGCTCATACGACTTCCCCGGCTTTCTGCGTCGCATGAATGGCCTCGGCCACTGCGTCGGGGCATCCATCTTTCCCAAAGCCCAGTTTGACGAAAAGGTACTCTTTACTGAGATCACGTCTGTCATCTCTCAAATGGAGAACTGGATGGTGTTTGTGAACGATCTACTATCATTCTACAAAGGTACGTCCATTATCTCATCTCCGATGCAAGCTTGGCATTGATGCAGAGCCGATCATCGTCGGTGGGGAGAAACGTGAAGCTTAGGCCATAAGCTTGTTTCTTCTCCATGTGATCCGATTCGTTGTCTGCGTTCTCGCCAAGGCACGAGCGGTTTGCCAAGATCCCTCGCTAAATGAGTTGCGACCCTCTAGAATTCGATGAG
Source organism: Colletotrichum simmondsii (assembly GCA_001563135.1). Taxonomy (NCBI): domain Eukaryota; kingdom Fungi; phylum Ascomycota; class Sordariomycetes; order Glomerellales; family Glomerellaceae; genus Colletotrichum; species Colletotrichum simmondsii. Next base: position 499 of record JFBX01000049.1, on the reverse strand, counting down.
CCGCGTGACCAGACGTCACTCGTCAACAACTACGCCAAGTGTGACCGCATCACGCTTGCCGAGGCGCTGAACAAGCTGACGCGCGACACAATCCGCTGCTCGGAGCAGATCGTCGAGGTCTTTGCCGACAAGGACCCAGGCATCGCCGACACCCTCCGGACTTTCTGCCAGGGCTATGTCACCTGGCACCTGAGCGATCCTCGCTACCGTCTCCGTGAACTCGTCACTAGCGCTGCTGGCGGTGACACTGCCACGGCGAAGGAGTTCCGTCGGTACCAGGCTGCCGGTGACCTCGTTGGGGCTGTTGACCCCAAAGAGTGGGCTTACCCTCCTGTTGCTGACCTTGTTGAAGATCATAGCGTCGGGGAGGTTGTCCAAGCCGCGACACCACTAGTTCCGAAGACGTCTATCAATGCCAGTAACACTGTGGGTGCTGTATCAAAGTGGGCAAAGAAGTTTTGGCCGCAGGAGTATCAAGTAGGCAAAATCCGTTTAGGTT
>JFBX01000047.1:91821-115230 GCA_001563135.1 Colletotrichum simmondsii | reverse complement strand
TATACTTACTACGACTAGCTGGCCGTAATATATAATAGCTAATACGACTTATAATTACATTAAATTCGGAGTACTCGGTATTAATAATCAACCTTTAGGTCAGCCTAGAGCTTGGTATTGGCCTTATAGCTACTAACGCTCCTTCGGTACGTCCAAGCCTTTCTGATAAGTTCTGAGGTTTGCGATCTAAACGTAGGCGCCGATGATAACATTCCTGGACACCGTCCAAGGAAATAATAATGCAGCTTGCCAGAGAACACGGAGTACTCATTGGGCTCCTCTCTCAATCATACGGACTCTACGTCTCCCACACTAGGACTTGGCGACTATCGGTTCCAATATGCACACAGCCGAAAGAGCAGCATTAGGCCGAATAAGATGTTGAGCTGTCAAGCCATGCAGAATTTCTGATTGTCAACTTGCTATCATGTAAGACGGTAGAAGAGAGTCTGATGACGGAGTTCTCGGGCAAAGCGCGATGCCCCAATACCTTAAAAGAGGCATATATTCGAGAAAGCTCATGTACCGGCATTAAGTGTCGCTGGAAACAACATGGGGTCTGAAGATCGCATATCAGGGCATCGCGGCACGCCTCGGACGATGAGCACAGGACTACGCGAACGATGCTCACTTGGATGTGGTAGATAGTCAATTATGTTCTTCTATGTCTATTCAGCGTTTCTATTTTCATGCCAAGTTCACTATTTTCAGATTTCTCAGGAGACGAGTCCTTGCTGAAAGCTTCCCTCGCCGCATCCTTGGCTTAGACTCTCACAGCATCCTAACGGATTAGGATCTTTGCCGTTTTTTGCTGAAAGAAGTCCCAATGGCAGCCAAACTGGCAGATTGGAGCCAAGGAGCAACGTTTGCCAGCTGGAATGGAATGTCAAGTGTGGCTTATATCCTCGCAATATCTGGCAAGCCGACATGCCTGTTTTTCTTGTTCTCCGACTATCAGGCGAAAAGACTGTGATAGCCGGCTGGCACGGCCCAGTTGATCACCCTTTCGCCCGTCGTGGGGCCTTTGATAGTAAGTGATCATGGAGCTCGGCATGCCCGAGCCGCTTCTGCGCCGTGTGTGCCGGGTAAGTCGGAAGGGCCGGATGCCATGGCTAAGAGCTCTCTGAGGTAGCCGTGAGGAATTTTCCGAGGCTTTTCGTCGTCGTCGTCGTCGTCCTTGGCCGAAACACGAGATCGTTGACAACTCGGCGTACCGACATCGGGGACGCTGTGGTTCGCGACCCCCTTGGGTTGAGACGCAAGTTTTTGGGTTATGATGCTCTGTACTGGTATGTATGCCGCAATCATAACCAAGACTTGCAGTATCTCTTCTTGTCGCTTTCGTAATCTTCATAGAATCCTTCCCACATAACCCGATCGGCGCACCGGGGTCGATCAGGCTTGTCTTCTTCATCGTCGGGGCAGTCCGGCAAGGCAGCTTTCCATTGCGCGTCCGAACGGGAGAGCCACGGCTTTGGCAACGGCCAATCGCTGAAGTGAACCAGATAGGCTCTTGATACCTCGGCCATGGCGTTCCATTCCTCGTCGTCGTCGGGCGCAAGGTATTTCTGGTGCTCCTTGGCTCGGAATTCGCCAGTTAAAAGTGCAAGTCGACGATGCGGGAGGATCATGGCCGAGTCCTTGAACATGTGATTCATGACCTCCATGTCGAAATCCCCGGACTTGAGCGCCTCGCGCACGATCTTGTCGTACCGCGACTTATTGGGCTCGATGAGCATGACATGGGATCCAAGGACTTGCTTGACGATGGGCGTATCCTTGTCATTCAGCCAGTACGCGCGGGGGACGGCCACGGCCGCCATTGGTGCCAGAAAATAGTGATCCATGTTGTTCAAGATCTGCGAGTCGGAATCGAAGGCCAACACTCGTGTGTAATCCGTAAGATCGAAAGCGTGGAACTTGGTTAGGCTCTTGGACCATGTTGCCTCTCCCTTGTGTGTAGTGAGTAGACCAAATGGTCGCATGACGAGGTCCGGTAAAGCCTTTTGGATGTTTCGAATAGCTTTGGCCTCCTTCGAATCCCCTTCCGCCCAGGTTTTGGGAAAGATCAGGACTTGGTCGTGCTTCGCGCCGAAGCGGTGCAGGCGATTGAAGTTGATCACCTAATCGTCTGCGCATTAGCAATTGATCTCCCATGTACCACGCCACCTCCTAGAAAGTCATAGGGTAAACATACTGCATTACACAGGTAGTTGATGTCCGTCGCGTACTGAACATATGCAAATCGAGGTTCTAGCTGCTCGGTAGTCCAGAACGGCTTCAGCTCTGCGAGCGAGCCCGGTCTATCGAATGTGCCGTTCCCCAAGACGTTGTGTAGAGGGTTTGGTATGAAATTGTACTTTATCGACTGATAACCCGTCAAAAGAACGAAGACGAAGATTCCGCAAGTCAGCGCAACGGCGCGTTTCGTTGATATAAACATGATTGATAACGAGAAGTAAGACGGTTGAGTTGACAGCCGGCTGAGGTGCCTGATACCACGAAAGGATTGAGACGGAGGTAGGGCCTCGGCTACCGTTTGTCTACGTCCATGAAGAACCCTACGTGGAGAGACGATGAACAAAGAAGGACTCGTTGATTCAAGGGGAATTTACGAAAACCTTAACCTGAGCCCGAAGGAACCGTTCCATGGTCTAGGATGCCGCCCTCCTTATTTGAGTCTGGCGCGGGCTGCAGCGATGCCCCTCCTCTTCACAAAAGGAGACTAACAGCATGAGGAACGATTTACCGCTGACTTCGGAAAAGCGAATCTTCACCGTAAAGAACTATGGTTGAGGCAGGGCTTCCTGGCGCAAAAGACCTCGTATCCAAGGGCCGAACTGTCAGGCGGGTGGGACGCGCACCTATTTAGGGATCAATGACAGTCTTGGTCTCTTGGGGGTTCTTGGGGCGCGACAAGGGTGGTTGCTAGCGCAAATCTAACGTTGACGCGGAGTGTTCGGGGCCGAGGCCAAGCTGTCAGGACGGTCACTGTCAGTGTTTTGGGCCATTGTGGTTCGGAAGAAACGTGCATTTTGAACGAGAATATAGCTTTCTCTTGGCCAATGGCTTGATTGGGCTGATATTGAATCCATTCAACGTATTGTATCGATTGTCAGTGTCAGTCGCAGCTCCCCGGTACCGAATGTTGCCAATTCCCTTTCTTGGGTGGCTCGACTCTCGCCAATTTGGTGTGGGATGGGTCCCCCTGGCTTAAAGTTATGAAGTGGAGAGTGAGTCGATATGAACCACTGATCAACGAGTCAACAACACGAGAGGGTCAGCCCCCGCTATGTCCCTGAGCTACCGCAACTTTCGGATAGTGATTCCGGCACCGTGAATGCGGTAGGAGAATTGCTGCCAGTGTCCAGACGAAGAACAGCAGAATGACCACAATCACAATGAAAAACGTACAAGATCAATGAGTATTCCAAGACACGGACGATACTATGGCGCCAAGCAACTTTGCGCGTCGCCGATACGCTCGAATCACGGCTGGCATCGTTCTTGCGATGGTAAGTTTCCATAAATCGATGCATGTTGGCGAGGACAAGATCTGACAGAACGTTTGAAGCTCGTCTGTCAAAATGCGGCCAGCATATTGGTGAGTTGACAGCCTTTGACTGCGCCTAACTTGCAGTCCAATCAATGGACAACTGGAATATGGCTGATGGGGGTCGATAATTAGCTGCAGCACAAGGTGCAAAGCCGCCCGCAGGACAATTCCGTTCGGTATGAGCCTCTCAGTGCTGTTGTCCTTTCCGAGGCTTTGAAGTTGCTCATCTCCGTCGGCGGTGCTGCTTGGGCCTACAACAATACTGAAGACCGCTCGGCAATTACTTCCGGGTTTTTAGAATACGTGCGGAGCGGCCATGACAACGCTGCCATACCGGCTTTCCTGTACACGCTCTCGGCCACCAGCCAGAGTTTTGGGGCTTACCACCTCAGCATTCTGCCGTACCTAATGCTCTCACAAGTCAAGCTCATCCTGACACCTATCTTCAGCAAAGCCCTCCTGAAACAGACACTGCATCCTCATCAATGGATGTGCCTGGTTATCATGGCAGCAGGAATAGTCATGGTACAGGTCGGTTCTCTACCGTCGTCATTGAGCGATATCAACAGCGATGACGCAGGCAAAGATAGAGCCTTCGGAATTGTCACCATGCTGGTGGCTGGTTGCTGTAGCGCTTTCGCTGGTGTCTATATGGAAGCTGTCCTGAAGTCCTCAGAACGTAGTTTCATGGTTCGCAACGCTCAGCTGGCGGCATACGGCTGTTTATGTGCACTCGGCGGCTTTTTGTGGCAGTCAGACTTTAGCACCAAAGGATTTTTCCTTGGTTACACGACGCTGGTCTGGGACTTCGTTCTGTTGCAAGCCATGGGGGGGTTTCTCGTCTCCTGGGCGGTCCGTGTATCGAGCACCATTGCCAAAAATTATGCCCAGAGTTTGGGTTTCCTATCAGCCTCGACGATTCCCCTACTCTCGTCACCTCACGCATTGAGCTTTGAGGTAAGGACACCAAAAGTCCTCGACTAAGATTCTCGAACCCTTGAACTGACTGGCTTGTAGTTGTACTCTGGTATCGCAATGGTTCTAGGAGGTGTATTCGGATCCCTATGGAAGACCGAAATGCCTGTTGATTCCACAGTAGACAGTGACGAAAGACCTAAAGAAGGATCAATAGTTTAATGACGAATGACACGTACGTTCATGGCCTACGGCTTCTCTTCCTAATCATCTCACTCGACAACGCAGAGGTTCTGGATTAGAGACCATGGATGGTTTCACCACTTCGGATATTCTAGTAAATAGAGTGAGTTCCCTGATGTCCGTGAACTCGGGGGAGTAGTTGCCTTTACGGCCTCGCTCACTTTTCTTTCCGCACTTGTGGCCAAGGAGCAGCACTTTGCTGAGATGATTCTTCCGCCCTCCTCGAAGAGCGCAGCTAGCTGTGCTGCCGCCGGAATGTCGATAAAATACAATAGGGACTGCCTAGACTATGCTGGATATCCACGCTTCTCACTTTCCGTGAAGAAGATGACCATGCGCCATAACTTTTTGACCATATCCTCTGCCTCGTCATCCAATGCCTGCGGTAAGTGTTAGCGACCCTACAAAGATAAGAGAGGGGCATGGTATACGTACCGCTGCGAGCTCTTCCACCAGCTCGGAAGGCTTCCCGTGCTTCCGAAGATGCTCCTCCACGACCTCGACAAGCATCTCCTCTTGTACGCCTAGATACTCGACAATTTTCTTCTCGACAAATGGACGGAGCTTGTCACGGATGATGGCATCGTCCAAAAAGTCCCACTGCACAGCCCAGTTCCATAGGCCGTCTTTCTCTGACGGGATTTCCTGGGCAAGAGCACGGACGGCCTTGCTAATCTCCTCCTCGGTCATCTTATCCGCCGCAGTCGTAGGCTCGAACTGGATGGGGATAAGTTGTCTTCTCGTTGTGCTGTCTTGTTCCTCATCGTCGAGAAGACCCTCCACTTCAGCAACAGTCCGTCGTTGGGGAGCCACGCGTTGGGCTTGTGCGCGCTGAGCCGCAGCACCCAGCGATAACTTAAAGGGCGCTGGTGCCGACGCGGCTGCTTGTTGTCGCTGCTCCATCTCATGGGCTTGTTGGTCAAGGAAGGAGTCGGCCATGCCGCGCGCCCTCTCCATGTCTGCAGCCTCTCTCCGGCGCTCGTCCTCTTCAGCCCTCCGATCTGCCTCGTCCCTGGCTTGTTCGTCGGCTCGTTCGATTTGTCGCTTCTTCACCCAGCCCGCATGGTCGCGGTAGTACAAGTGGTTCTTTCTGGACGCTTCTCTTTCGTCATCCCAGGCCTTTTCCCGTTCAAGCTGCTCTTGTACGCGTCTCTCCAGCGTCTCCTCATCTTGCAATTCGCGGTCCTTTTCTCTCTCCAAGGCTGCAGCACGGGAACGTTCTCTGTTCACCCATTTCCGCTCCGCCTCAAGATACATCTTTTCTTCCTCTGACTTTTGCTTCGAGAGCTCCCGCTGGTAGATCTCCTCGTCGTCGGCCTCCGTATCTTCGTCTTCGCGATTAATGGACAATTCGGCGTTCGAAATACCCCCGTTCACGAAGGATGTCGTACGGGACCCATTCTGTCCTCTGGGGCCCGAGGGCGCGTTGTGCATCCCACGGGGTCCAACAGGAATATTGTTGGAGTTAGAAGGCGGCGGAGAATCCAGCCGTGATGACCGTGAAGGTCCATTGCGGTTCCGTTCCATCTCCTCCATCTCTTCCTCGCGTTTGAGACGCTCCAGATCTCGCTTGTTGCTGCGTTCTCTGAATGCTGCGATCTCTGCGGCAACAACTTCTCTCATCTCCGCAGGGATATCTGCAAGCTCGTCGTCTTGAGCCAGAGGGATATTGACAACCTCGACGTTCTCTCCGGAGTTACCCATTGACACATCGCCTTCCCCGTCGGCTGTGCTTGCGGATTTGGGATACACGAGGTCTCGGATGACCTGCTTCAGAGTATCCTTGGCAGTCTTTGTCCGGGATTCGGCACTACTATCATCACCTCTGCCTTCCTTGTAAGATTCGATGTACTTGAGAGAGTTCGGGTCAATGGCGACTTGAAGCTTGACCATTTCAACTCCATCGAAAGAGTCGCCTTCCGATGGTACACTTTCGGATGGGGTTTGTCGCTTCAGGGGGACCTCGACGTCTTGGAGCAGATCGCAAGCGGTTGCAAAGGAATCGGCATCCTCGTACTGCGCGAAGCCAAACTTTGCTCCTTTGCCGTCAGAAAGCACTGAAGTAGCGACGTCCCATCTCCGGAGTTTTCCGACAGAGTTGAGGATGGATTCGATGCCTTCATCGCCTCTTACGCCTTCAGGAATTCTATGAATGAATAATGTTCTCAACTTCTCCTCGTTGGTCGGCGGGACCAGGGACTGCATGTGCTCGCGAGCGGCAGCGCGGGACTGATCGTACCCGCGGTCCATACCCAATCCTTGTCGTCCGCCGCTCGGAGCATTGCTGTCTTTTCTGCCGACATCAGGGCCGCCTGTCTTGCCACCTATGGTACCAAGACGAATGACGGGTGCACTGAAGTTGATATTTGGGAGGTTCGCGGGAGCTTGGAAGTTAGGCGGCAGGCCGCTTTGTCGGTTAGCTTGGGCATTGTTGGACTGCTGGACACCGGGAGGTGGTGCCATTCCCGGAGCGGAAGACATGCCTGGCGGAGGGCCTGAAGACGAGTTAGCAAAGCATCTTGGTATCAGAGCATTGTGTTCCGAACCTAGACCAGGTGGAGGAGCCATGCCTGGGGCGCCATTGGACCCCGGGAAGCCACCGTAAGTCGGAGGCGGCCCATACGGGTTTCCTGCTGCAGAGATGAGTGAGAAACAGATCGCTGGGGGGTTCGAAGATCGACGCACCTCCATAAGGATTGTAGGACATTGTGGGAAAATCCAGGGAGTTATTGATGGAAGGGTAGATGTGGGATCGTGGACCAAACGATTCTGCAATTGGCGAGACTGCCTTGAGTCGCGAGATAAAATGCTGTCAGTGATAAAGAGATTGTCGGTAGTGCTCCAATTCAGACCTCGCCGCTCAGATCGAAGGAAGGGAAGGGGCGACAGTGTCTGCGTGGGAGACGGAGGCTGGCGGAGAGCGTGGCGGTGGGTGGGACGCAGAGCTCCAAAGTCAAACACTGAAGCTCTTGGTCTGTCTCTGTAGTCAAGTCTCTCAGGGCCTGATCCAGTTCTCTCCAAAATTCGGCGCGAGGCCAACGCGAATTGGCCTTGTAACGCGACAGCTCTTTGATTGGTCGATACTTGATGGTGGGTCCCCTCGGCATCTCGGAGATACCCTTCACCGAACAAGCTTCCAATCGATTGAATTCGCGACTCGTCAGGTCTGGGCTTTGGAAGGAAATATTGTATGGTCAATCGCCAAAGCTGCGCCAAATCGATCCCCTTTGCATTGTGCTCGCCTGGCCCCGGCGACACTCAATCGCAATGTGAGCATCTCTCCTTGTACTACTGTTGATTCTTGACTGACCAATGTCTTCTAGGGCGTCGGAAATCGGGTTGCTGAGCAAAAGACTGCTCACCACCTGCACCATCCGCAATTCCTCTCTGCATGCATCACAAGCGTTCCGACAGCCATTATGGGCTCACCCGCGTGCCTTTGCGACCTCTTCAATCCTCTCGGCCCCCCCTCGCTCCGGCCCACGATCAAACCTTGAAGGCCTGTTCTCCAAGCCCTCCCCGACGAACTACGCCCAACCGCCGCCTCCGCCGCCGGCCGCAGACGCGGCTGCCGCTTCTCAGGAGAAGTCCGATAGTCCCTACGCATATGACGCCACTTCTGACACATTTGATATTTCCAAAATCATCGCCATGGAATCGGATGAATTCCTCAAGAAGCATTACCCCACAAGCAAGCAAGAGCCCGACCTGCGCACACGTCCACAGACTGGTCGAACCGTACACCTTACTAGCAAGACGGACTTGGCCAAGGCCTTGAAGCTTCTTGACTTCAACTGCAGGAAGAACAAGATCAAGAGACAATTCCAATTACAGAAGTTCCATGAGCGCCCGGGAAAGAAGCGCAAGAGACAGAAGAGCGAGCGATGGAGGGCTCGTTTCAAGGAAGGGTTCAAGGCAACAGTGGCGAGAGTCATGGAGCTCAAGAATCAAGGCTGGTAGGAGCGAACACTAGCATGTGACAATATCCCTGGGGAAGACGTAGCACATGGTGTCTACAAGATGTACAATATGTAGAAATCACAAAGATTTTGTTGTCCCAATGCGTTACTTGGAGTGTTATTAGCGGCTTGAAGTCGGCATTTCGAGGGCGCAGAGTGTGTATAGGTGTCTACAGAGATTTCTCAAGTGGTTTCCTGGACGGTGAGGGGGCCGGGCTCGTCTTGATCCTCGGCCGGCTACGGAATACAGCCTCCATATCCTCAACGGCCATCAACTCCTCGGCAAGTATCGATGCATCAGGGTCCAGCTCCATCGTTTCCTCCTCAACGATGGGGATCTGGCTCTCGGTTCGGGCTCGGGGCCGTGATTTCTTCAGCGATTTTTGTCTGTCCAGTTGTGCCTTTTGGTGGGCAGCCTCAAACCCAACCATGCTCTTGCGTGTGCGAGCCACCAGGTCGTCCTCATCCATCACGCGAATCGTAACTTCCCCAGTCCGGCGATTAGCACTGGCAAAGGATGGTCTCAGGGTCAGCGTGTCATCTTCCTCGTCGTCTGGGTCGTATCTGACGTTACGCGAGGATCGAGCCATTGACAACCGCGTCCGCTCTGCGAGGGACAGGGTATGACGTGGTTTGGAGCGCTTGACAGGTGAGGGGGATGCCACGTCTATGTCCTTCAAAATTTGGTCTGCCAGCTCTTGTGTTGGTGATTTGGGTGGCTCGGGTGAGCTGTCTTCTCTTTCAAACGAAACCTCCGCCTCCCCTTGTTCTTGCAGGGGCGGAGTTGCAATGCGGTTGGGGATTGTCTCCGTAATGTCGTCTTCGTCCGGTAAAGGGGGGGTCGGCGGAGGGATAGCCAGTTCATCCTGCGACTCTGGCGGTAGCAGCAATGGGCTAGGTAACGGGGCTGGCAGGTCAGAACTGCTGGTCCGGGAAGAAACATTGATGGCGGGACGTTCGACCCGTCTGAGATGGGGTTCCTGCAGCGACGGACGCCGGGGTAAATTGATTGTTCCATGCAAATCGTCCTCTAATTCGCTGAGTTCTGATATGGTCTCGTCTCCAAGGCTTTCCCTCGTAGCCAGAATCCCATCTGGCTTCTCATGTTGGCGAGGCCGGGGGCCCAACGTCTCGGTGAGCTTAACCACAGGCAGAGAGCCTACATCAGCCAATTCTGCCAGACACTCATCCAAAAGATTGGAGTAGTTCCTTGACAATGAAGTGCTCTTCTTTGCAAGCTGCTTTTTCGAGCCCGTCTTTCCCAGATGTAAGCTCTCATGTGAGTCGAATTCGAGGTCGATGCCACGTTTTGCTCTCGTTGGCTGTGACGTCTTGGACGTTCTGGCTTTCCGTCGCTCGCCGAACATGCCGGCTCGGAATTCCTGCCATCTCGCAAGTCTCTCCCTCTGCGTCCTGACACGGTCGTCCAATTGCTCCAAAAGCCCTGCATCGTGCGTCTCCAACTCGGTAAGTCGGCCAGACTCCAAGCGCCGCCAGACTCTGTCAAAGGGGGCCGACAACAGGCCATCCTTCCGAGCGTCGGAGTCACCGTAGAGAAGAGTCTCCATCCATTTCTCATTCCCAGCCCAGTTCGTTCGTACCGTCCTCCAAGTGTCCGATCTAAGATTGTCTGGTAGGTCACGAGTGCTTGTTATTTCTCGAGCGGATTTGATTTCCTCCTTCCTCCGTGCAATGCCTTTCTCTTTCTGGCTCAACACTTCAGCAAGGTCGCGATATTGTTTCCTGGCCTCATCTTTCTTCCGCATAGCATTGGTGATGGAGGCTCGGTGAGCAAGCGCAAGAGTCACAAGCTCCGTCCGTTCGGCACTGTATCCCCGATTTTCTAACGCAACTTGCTGGGCGATAGCTGGATGCTCGTGCTCGGCTTCTGTCACTTCGGCCACCATCTTTTTCAAAACGGCGGACGAGAAGATGGCAAGAACTTCTTCCAATCTCTCCCCTTTGCATTCATCCAGCATGGTCTTGCGAACCACGGCGTCTCGTCCGAGGACTCCATTCTTCTTGGCCTGGTCGAGGCTTCGCAGGAGGGCAGCTCGTAGGTTCATGGATTGAATATGGTCTCGGGGCGGAAAGAAGGGCTGAAGCTTCTGTAAACCACCAAAGATTAGCAGAGTCCAGGACATACGCTATTTACACATACATTCCGCGCCTCTTCCGGGTCCCATAGCACAAAGAGCTGGTAGAGAGTCCATTCTACGCAGTGGATGCGCTTTTTCTGCACAGAGAAAGTCTGCGCATCGAAGTCTGGCCAGTCTGGGAACGAGGGAAAATCCAACAAGCGAAGGTTGGTCAAAAAGAGGGAGGCATTGGTGGTAGGCGCGGTACTCGTAGATATCGAGGCGTTGAGGGGTGCGCTCAGGGTCTTGGTCGACGGGCCCGATCGCGGTTGGCGTGACCGTGCAAGCAGAGAATTGGGTGGCAGAGTCGCCATGACGACATTTTGCTTGCAAGAAGTGGTCTCGAAGAATCAAAGTTGACTCTTGTCTTGCGTCTCCCTTCGGATGGAGTATGGGGGGGATGTCGTCTACGCAGGCGCGCGTCGCATTGAATTGGTTCCAAATGCAGGCAGCGCATTTGTTGTGTTGATGGTGGGGAGGAAACGGCGGTGGAGGGATCAGCCCAGCCCAGCAACGCTTAGCGCGCCAGGGGTCCCCAGAATCTCGGTTAGCGGTTGACTGCCTGAGCTGTCAGTGGCACGTCAAGGCTCCGCCTGGCCTCACCTATCCTCACCTTGGTCCACCTCGACTCGCCTTACATCAACTCAAGCTCGGTGTACATTGTCCCAGCTTAAGGTGAGCGGACGATTTCTTTGGTTTTTACGAAGATGCTTGCTCCAGGCTCTCAGATACTGGGCTTGGCGAATAATTCAGAGTCAGTAGCAGGCCCATCGAGACTTATCAAAGACATCTCTACTACGTATAGTTCATCGATCATCAATTACGGCGCGGATGTCTGTGCGTACAACATTTACTACCTTTTCTCCGAGTATCCGTATTACTAAAGTTTAGACACGTTACCAAGGGTTAACCAACCAAAAAAACAGATCCAACCAGTTCATCGATGCTACACTCAATCGGGTTCCCTCGTGAAGTACATAGCTTTTCTACTCCCATCTCCACCAGTTTCTAAGTTTACTAGTAGACCTCGGCTGCGATCGAGTCAGTTCAAGCAGTGGAAGGAGCTTCTCGGATTTTATACAATGCAGTTTACTTTCTGCATCATCTAGATAGCTAACTTTGCCGATTTTGGATTTGGAGTGGATAGATGGGAGAGTCGAAGCACAGAGGCATATTCAGACAATGATCGTCGGCAAATTAGCAAAACTCAACCCAAGCAAACTTGTACCTCTTAACTTGACTAAACGAAGCGAAAGTTCTCAAGTCTTGGTAGATGTAATTCCAACGGCATTCACAAATTTCCTCTCTAGCCCTACCCGCACCTCCAGGCATATTGTACCTTGTTGGGATGACGCAGACCGCAATCGGCAGCAAGATGGTTTGAGTGTCAGTCATCGTGAAGAAAGCCGACTTTATTTCCAATAGGTTATCGCCCAACTCTAGCTTTCTTTCAATCTTTATACAATGTGCCCTTAATTAGGATTACTGCCATAGCTGTTAGTAAATACAGGCACAGAATACCACACGTCCTCGGTCAACTCACAATGTAGCCCCTGTGTTATCAGAACAGACCGCTTTCCCGGAGACGGCAATGCATTCCCCTTGTCCACTTGAAAGAAGTATAGTGCCGTTTTCAAGATTAGGGTCAACATCAGTCCCGGCGAGATCTTGAAGAGCCTTCCTATCCGCGGCTTGCTGCTGTCGGCTACCGCCGCGCTGAGGCGAGGCCGCAGCAAGGCCGAAAAAGGCGATCAGGGTGACTGAGGAAATAGAGGGCAGCTTCATGATTCGAGTTCTTGTAATGGGAGTTGAAATGGAATGGTATATCTCGAGGTTCCAGTGTTAGGGAAGTGAATTGGGCCAGCCAGGAGGTTAATCGATTGAACTCGAGCGAAGTCCGAACTATGGAAATGAGATACTCATTCCAAAAGCTTAAGATTCACTTTCCTGTTCTGCCTGAAGCCTTTATATGCATTCCGTAAACCAGGACGCGAAGTTCATATGTTGTCACAAATGGGATGATAGGCCGGTTTCGCGGTTGTCTCAAACTTGACAGGCGGCTCCTGGCACAAAAGGGTGAACTTGACACCTGCCACAATCTCGAGACAGGTCCACTCCAAGCGCACCTTAAGATCATCCGTATACCATGGGACCTCCTTCTCATACCAAGGGGCTCATAATAGAGGCTGAAAGAAGCAATCTTTGTGAGTAGCATGGCCTCTCAAGCTAATCGCCTAGCACTTGGAATTTGAATCTCCCATTTTGGGCCACGACTTAAGTTTCGGGAAGTGGAATGCTCGTCTTGTCACAAGCATGAAATGCAGAGTTACGGGCGAGAAAATTGAAGCCGGGTAGTTCTTCTAGAATGTTTCTCCATGTGAAAGCGGCCTTCCGACTAATCCCAGTTTCCCTTACCGACTAAACTGATTGAATGCAAGCATCAGACGTGGCAACCTTTGCCAGAACCAATTCCCAATGTCCAGGTTAAATATCATGTTTCACAAAAGCGATAATGAACGTTTTGGAACCAATGTGTCTAACAATATTTCAGTGTGGATTTAGAATACCTTATCTAGTCTTATAGTTGATGGAATTGTAATTAGCTTTCGGGCAGAATCTCCGTGATGTTGCTCTTGGCAAGCTTCTCAGTCTCGTCCAATACTTGAATCAGCCCCTCTTTTGCATTAGTGTCATCGTGACCTTTAGGCTGAGCTATTCCCATATGTTCCATAGTCACACAGATGACAGACTCCATCAGGCGCAGTGCCAAAGGTCCTGCAATTCCAACATTGTAGAATGCCGGGGTTTCATTGACTTCAAGCAACCACGCGGTACCGTTTGAGTCTATGAGAAAGTCCACCGCGAATAGTTCGAAGCATTTGTCCACTGTCGTGAATTTGTCCGCCATTGTGTGTGCAGCGGCTCGGAACAGCTCCGCGGAAACGGCGCAAACCTGCTCAAAGACGTGCGCCTTCCAGTCCCCAGGCAGCAAATCATCTGGAACATCCCAAAATTCTCTCATTGACTCTCGATTGACAAAAACATCTTCGTCTTGAAGGGCTGTGTTGGTAAGAGAGGATTTGAGGCTCGGGTACAACCAGGGCGGTTCGTAATCTTCTCCAGCAAGAAGTGCAAGCATTTCCTTGAAGACATAGACTTTGAGACGGCCTACAGAGAGAACGTAGGCTCGAGCGTGCCACTTTCTTTTCTCCATCGGCGGAATAGAGACAACATATTGCTGAGCGACAAACTCGCGCATTTGGGCTGACGGAATACGACCGCCTTCCTTGAAAAGGTACTGGGGCTTTGGATTCCTTTGGATCGCTTCCAAGTTGTGCTTTAGCGACAAGGCGCCTGTGGCGGTAACTAGCACATCAAGAGAGTCTAGACCAGGTGTGGATAGTGTTGGTGAGAAGTCCGGGTCGCCCTTTTCTGAACATGGGGTCGCATCTGGGAGAGGTTGTTGACTCTTGTATACCAGGATGCTGTCGTCCTCTTCCTCGATCTCGTACTCTGCAAGCTCGAGATGATTGGCAAGCTCATCTACTGTGCTAAATAGTCTGATGCCAGCACCACAGTCGACCAACGCCGGCTTCATAATCCACCAATCGCGTTCCGATGGGGGCTTGCTCTCATTTGCCTCGAGTGAATACAGGAGCGAAAGGTCGTCTGCAGCAGTCAAAGACTCCTCGACATACTCGGCATAGTCTAACGACAGACGGATTGTAGCGGGCACATGACTTTTGAGGATGCTTTCTGGCCTCTTAGCTATCCACAACTCCACAACCCTGGCAAGATAGTCTTTCCGAGCCAAAGCGTCGCTGTTCGGGTAGGCGTTAATCAGGCTCGTGGTCGCTGAGTTCAAGAGTGCGAAGTTCCGATTCAAGGCCCAACCATCACAAAACTGAAAGACTGTCTTGGGGTTTGTCGGGAAATGATCGAAGTTGTCGATGAACTTGGCATCCGGCGCGTGCTTTCGGACGTAGGACTTGATGTGTTCCGAGAGCCAAGGACTGGCTGGTTGGACATACGCGTACATTCTGGTTGAACCTGAAGAATAGTAACAGTAATGATTTGTGAGAGGTTCGTATCTCTTCTTAAGGTGATGTTGCTATCTTGAATGTCGTTTGATCGGGGGCAGACAGTTAGATCGTGGCCGCGGGCCGGTGATGGAGTTAGACGTCATAAGGAAAGTCGGAGAATCTCTGGTGTGATTCACAGAAACCTTTAAATCCAAATGAAAAAGTCGTGGTTCCACAGGAGTTTAGATGTCTCTCGTTATTGAATCATCTGGAGAATCGTAGCATCGTTCACCAGGCTGGAGTGGCCAAGAGGCATGCCAAGCGAGAACGCGGATTTCCATTACCTAACCTCTACTTTTGCGATTTCCATTTGACATAACCGGTTTTAGAAACGTAATCCAAGCCGAGCTCACTCCGGGTAAAATCAATACATTTTTGATCCAGCTCGATGATTTCAGTCGAGTTGCACACTTTGATCCTTGCGCCCCCCCCCCCCTATTGAGTGTAGTCACATAAACAGCATATACTTGAACGTCACTCCGAAGAAACGTAATATTATTTGGTTTCCTCCAATAAAAAGAGATGGTTAGCTCGGACTTGAAATGACTATTTATGGATTTCGTAATGCACAACGCACAATCCGCCGTCACGTTATTAAGAGAAACCAGGGTCTGGAGCATCAAGTCGTGAGAGGCCCAGCACGCGATATCATCTTGCCTAGCATCTCATGACAGCATGCTAAATCCTTGTTGTTATTCATCAACATGCATTTGAAAGTTGCGGTGACTTCAAGTTCGTTCAGAAATAACACTGCGTGGAAAGGTCTGGTACCACAACTCGAACGCCAAAGATCATTAGGCACATGCTTCATCTTCAAGTCCATTGACATTATATGGTACTTGAGGAGTCTGCCAGTATTTCAGATCAAGTGCAAAGAAACCGTAGTAATCAGCATCTTACTAGTCCCTATTGTAGACATGATACCTTGAGCCCCGAAAGATATTGAGGGTTGAGTCTAAAGAGATTTGCCGAGAATTCCACACATGTCTACGATGCTGAAAGCTCCCTCCAAAAACTTGCAACCTCGGCTACTTGGCCTTAACAGGAGCCAGAAAAAGCTGACTACAGTCGTGACTACATCTACAAAGAAGATAATGGCGATAATATGCAGCTCTTAAAGTGACATCGATTCTGAGAATTCATCAGATGATTGAGTAGAAGACCAAACGTGTGGTGCCAGTCACCTTGTGAGTATGATGTATCAGAGTAATCTCCCATTATTGATGGCCATTTGATTCAGTGTCTACATGCAAAGCGAGTCTAGCCTATCAGTGAACTCAGCGAAAATCTGGTTGGAAGTTTGCTGCAATATTGAGTTTGCCACCTGGATGTCTGTCAAGCTTGGACGGCAGAAAGTGGACAGCTCAAATCTGCGCCGCCTGGAACACCATTGGTGCACCAAGCAAGCTGCCCAGCACGCGGTCAAGGTTATTGGCGAGGAGTCATGAGATTCCGCGCGAGAACTAGAATGGAAAACAACGCCGACCTACAATTCGCCGATACCATTGGTCCCAAGGACCGATATTGTCACAGAAACCGATCAACGACCATGAAGCAGGTGTTTGGAAAAAGTTATAATCGGCTCGAGTCTAACAGCAATGTCAAATCTCCCTTTAACGGCTACCTCTGATACCTGCACCTTACATACCGGCATTTTACAGATGAAGTACCATGCCCCTCTTCACCAGACCGGACAATTATAAAATCAGATTCAACGCTACAGTGGCCATCTTGGCAACGGGCGCACTGCGGCCTCGGCTCCTTCAGCCGGTCCGGTTTCGGTATATAAACCTGCTGGACAGTCGTCCCGAAGTTGGATAAGATGAAAGTTGAAACCGGAGAACCGCCTGGGGATTTGTATACGCTCCTCCGCAAGTGGGGATGGTTGAAACTAAAGGGGTTCGTTTCACCAATTTGATTTTCGAAGTTCGTGTCAGTTCGCCTAGAAGCTGTGAAGGAAGAACTAACTAGCGTCGAGAACGTGACCGACACCTCTGAAGACTGCCACCATGAAAGCACTTTGTAGGAAAGGATGGTGGGATGGAGATTTCGTGATTGAGAGAATTGCAAGGTATCCGAGGCGACGGTACTATACATTAGACAATCACATTGACAGCCACTATTCGACACGAGCTTTGGGTCCTCTCTTGCGATTTTTTTTACAACGTACTCGTATTCGTTCGACAAGTGAAAGGTGGCAGGGGAGCCAAGGGCTACATCCGCAACTCCCAACGTCTCCTGCGAGCCCCTGGCATGCATCGCAGTTAGATAACAAAAGAGGAGATTTGATAAGTTAGCAGTGCGGCATTTTGCAACTATGACTGAAGGTCTCAAGCAAAACATATCAGCATAGCCTTACTCCGATCGGCAGTTGAGGATGGAAATGAAGTCCAGATGGGAAGCAGTAAATTGGGGGCAAAGCGAGTACTTCTAAGCAAGGAGACTGATGGGCCTACGATGCCTTCAAAGATTTCCAATCAGAGACAGCCTGGCGCTTGATTGGGTTACGAGGCCAGAAATAGAAGCGGCAACCAGGTTATCGCCACCAGTCGTCGTCTCAGAAGCCGCGAGACCGCAAGAGACTAATACCGCAAGCGAGCTTACCCGGGAAATGGCCGCTGTAGACGAACGTTGCACGAGCTTTCTCCATTGCCCAAGTCATCTGAACCGCTCCCTGAAATGGCATCGCAAAATGACAAATTGCTGTCAGACCCATTCAGCTCGGGGGGCTCTGTGTATGAGGTGATTTAGCATAACCAGGTGCAGTAGTCACCTTGCCCGGTCACTGTTAATATCATGAGCCCGGCTCAGTTTTACTCCACGGCCCTCAAACTCGGTGTCGCTTTCTCTGAGATCATACGACGTGTTTGACATTCGGTCTGAAGCCGAAGGTGTGCACAGATGCCATCTGTTTGGTCAAGATGCCGCCTTCAACGAATGATGAAAGGATATCGGTAATGCATGTTGGAACGGGCGTGCAGGAGGCTGAAATCCGCACCTTAAGGTATATTGGAGAACATAGTGATGGGCAGAACATCAATCCAATTTGCTGGTTGTTAACGTTCTTACCGGTAAGCTGGAATGTAAGGATGATGCGGGTATGAGATCGCAAGGAGTTGGTCAACAGCTAGGCCATCTCGTCTTCTCGACGCTCGCATTCGTCAACACTCGCCCATGAAGGGGAGCGATGCTAGACAAAGGGACGAATGTCAGACAAGGGAGCGTTTGGGGCGAATAGGGTTAAAGGGGAGATGGGTGGTACTGACCAGGGACCTCCGTGTAGGTTATTTGGCAGAACCATAAGAATTGAAATCATTTCATCGGATTTTGCACAGTCCTTGTAGAGTTGCCTGAAGGCATACCCGGGCCAACCTGGCAACTGTGCCTGGAATCAGTCAACGACTGGCATTGGTTCGATAGTTCGTTCTGCCCAAGGCCCCAAGAGCCAGAGTTTTGAGAAGGGACTCCAGGGTGATCAAGA
Organism: Colletotrichum simmondsii; assembly: GCA_001563135.1. NCBI lineage: Eukaryota > Fungi > Ascomycota > Sordariomycetes > Glomerellales > Glomerellaceae > Colletotrichum > Colletotrichum simmondsii. Next base: position 96,856 of record JFBX01000047.1, on the reverse strand, counting down.
AGCTAGGGTGCGTCAAGGATCTTTCCATCGGTGAGCAGCGGCAACCTATTCACTACCATTCAGGAGATAAAAGGCGTAGGGAGGGGAACCGGTTAGCCCCTCGAAGAGACGGCAGGAAACGGAGACATCGTGATCCGCGCCGAGACACGCTGAAGAAGAATCTGAATGATGAGATCGATCGCCGCGGACCGATGTTCAGTCGGTCGGGGAAACATCGATGCCGGCTTGAAAACGTTGCGGATTTCTCGCTAGCTCGGTGAATGACAGGGCTAGAGATCGCAGGTGTGTGACCTTGCCGTCGCGGACGTGAGAAGCGCGCTAGACGTCGCGAAGGGTGACTGGCCCATACAGCTATCCCAAGTTTGAATTTTCCTTTGACCGGCAGCGTCTGCCCAGGTGTACCAAGGTTGTCACAGAAGAGGTCTGAGAGACGTGTTGCGCCTGCTGGTGGCATGTCAGAGCGGACGTGAGCCACATGTCATGTCAGCCACCGGGAGCAGGGCTAGTCCATCCACGGATGACTAGGGTCAAGTGGCGGGTCGTCTTCCATTTGGGCCATGTTTGCCATGGCTATAGCGAAGGAGAGGTAGCGCTGAATCTAGAACCGTCTTGGCGAAGAAAGCTGAAGACATAGTGAGGATGGCAACGAACCATCCCGAGGGGCTAGGGGCTAAAGGGACGAAAGCGAGATACCATAATGGGCAATTGCACCGTGTTGATTTGGAAAGAAGCTCAAGCAATTGTTCCATGGCAAGGTAGCTTAGGGCATGAAGTAGCCCGTGTATAGTTGTGAGAAAAAGTCAGTAGGCTAAACTGACTGAAGACGAGATGCGCCAAGGGCGGGTTGTGTTTAAGTTGCGGGATGACAGATTAGTTTAGCATTGTGCCTGCATTAGTCGTGGATGATGGAGTATGGTCGGGGAATTAGAGAGCCACCAGGAACAAGCACAGGCACGGGAAGGAAGCCGAAAACGAAGGTCAGAAAGAAAGCAATCAACCAACTTGATTAAGTAAAGTAGGACTGGCCCAAGCAGAGACAAGACTACTGCCATGCACAATTAAGCATATTTGCTTGATGACGCGGAGGAAACGTGTACATTGTGCACACACTTGCACTTACACTTACATGTCCTCCGTACACACTTGCATCAACATGCAACATGCTGCTACAACCTTACCTAAGTATGTAAGTATGTAGATAATTACATGTACATCCATGTGCAGGACTCTTGGAGAGTTGAGCATATCACGATTCGAGAGGGCGTTAGTTGGCTGACCGCTGCCTCGGATGCCACGAGCTTAAACAGTCCAAGCTTTGCCTCTAAATTTGGTTCCCGTTTCAAGCTTCAAGCAGGGGGCCTCGGTACGTTGCTATCCTTGATTCACCTACAACCCCTGCCACGCCCACGCCTTGCTGAGGTGATGAGATCTGCTGCCCCCCCTACCTTACTCCGTAGTCTCCTGGGTATTCTTCCCGCCGTAATTCTCCGAACACAAATGCTCGCGTCAGTCTCAGGCCGGGCCTGCTTCTCCGTGTCTTTGCGAATGCTGCTTGTCTTACGTTCTTACTCGTCGAGTCACACTAGCTCCTAGCCACCTCGTTGAAGAAACAACTGTATCTATCCCTCGCACGGCCTGACGTAATTCGGACGCTCTTCCACTCTCTTTTGGTCACCCGGCCACCTCAGGTCAGACTCATCAAGGGGGAGCACTGACAACCACACTGAGCTGTCTGTCACACCCATCAGAAAGGGGAGCCACAGACAGAGAGCGTGTCTACACCAAGTCTGGTTGACATACAGCCCTCCAAGCCCGCTAGAAAGCTTCCATTGCTGCAGCCCACGTTCTACCGTTTGCTCCTCGCGTTAGTGCAGGCTACAACGGCGGGATCTTAAGTCGATCTCTCATGCAATGCTTCGCTCGTTGTTCGTCACCTCGCAGCAACCTCATCAAGACAAGGTTTTCTGCTCACCATATACCCCTCCTTGATCCATAGAAACAGATAGTCGTACCATGGTGCCGACAGGCAAACCTTCCTTTCGCACGACTTGGGTGCATATCGCGGACGCACATCGCGGGGGATCGCCCGCCGGAGGAACACGAACACTCCAAAATCGCTGTCCTAGACTGCAGCGGCATCAGCAGATCTCATCTTAGGCTTACTCGAGCACCCCGAGACCGTGTCTCTCTAACTACTTACCCCGGATGTGGAGAGGGCTACCAGTCTTGCGATGCATCCGGCGCCAACTAATCAAGCGTAAAACCACAATCACCGCCAACCATGGCATGTCTCCGTAACCAAAGAAAAGTCCTTCTATCCGTACACACGGCCAGGGTAACGGCCGCACTTCCTGACTCCCAAACGTGGACCAGCGTTTCCGAGCCTGGACTCGGAGGCTCTTCAGGCCTGCTTCAGGGCTGAGGCGATACAAATCCTTACTACCAAGACTTTTAGCCAGGGGAAATAAACGGGTCTTCGAAGGCTTAGCGGACGGAGCTCAACGGTTGCGCATCGAGAGTCCCTGTGAACATCACGGTAGATACTCCATTCCATAGCGGTACCTATACCACAGAAGATCTCCCCTTCGCCTCCGGCCTGGCGACTCCAGATCTTCCCTAGGTTCCAAGCATTCCAGTCCGATCACCGAAACCGTAAACTTCTTGGCTACCGTAAGAAGGCTGCATCAAGTTTCTGACTCTTGAACCAATCGGAACTCTGGTTGCCTCTTCTCGTGCGTCCCCTACACCTAAAAACTGACTTGCTGACTACAAGCCACGCGCGTGTTCCTGAGTTGGCAGAGTTCCAGAGTCCCTGAGTTGCTGTGTTCCTCTCACATCGTCACTCAAATCAACTTCAAGGCACAGCACGGCCATTCGTCGCCAAGACCTCCACTGAAACAGATTCGCGAGCAAAGATTCGCCAAGCTTCATGCACCCGAGAACCTAACTTCACATCCCAATGATCCCACACATCGTCCCTCGATGTCTCTCCCCCTCGAGCCTCGAGCGTCGAGCTAGCAACCCGGCAGCACATCGACACATCCTCGCGCATCCTCCACATCGCGAGCCCCTCGCCGCACATCCAAACTGCACATCACTCAAATCATTCCGTCTCCTAAACACGCCGTACACCACCAAACACGCGCGCGCGCAGCAACTGCCTTACCAAGGGCAACGAGGCGCAGTAGCCCCAACCCATCCAAGCCTAGCAGCACCCCCAGGATCTGTATGTGGGCGGGTGGATTCTCGGGACGCTTCCACGTCTCTCTTTCTGGAAGACGAATCCAGCTACGTAGATGCGATTTGCTCTGAGCTGCCTCTTGGCGATCCGTTTGTGATGCTTCAACTTCTAAACCCCAGCCTCCTTCGTATCGCATGTCCACGCTTACCGTCCAGTGACCCGCCTCCGACGTCGCCGTGGTCTTGTCGTCCCAACTTCACCTGGTTGAATCACGGTGAAGGGTTTTCACAATTCCAATTCCCTCGCGTTCAGCTGTGAAGTCAACCAAAGGACAGAATCCGAGGTGCACACACCCCCAGCCAGCCCACTCACGCCCCTCCTCTTGTTTCCCTATGCTGCTTGAGCCGACGCGATACCGAGCCATGCTTGAGGTTGACTTTGACTGACGGCTTCAAGGTCCTAGCCATTGGGAACACACTGACACTGACGAAGGGTTGCAGGGTGCAAGGTCTGATCGGGGATGCAAGGTAGGCCGGCAAGGGCGAGTCTACGTCTCTCCTTGCCGCTAATGTACCTCTGCGTGTGTATGAGCGCGCATGTATGGGAGTAGGAGAAGGAGGTGAGGTTCAGCTGAGAACAGACCCTGGAACCTCATCGTCGGCTTGCTTGCTTGCTTGCTAGCCCACCCGCCTGGCCTTGCCTTGTCTCCGCCTGCACCGCACTGCTTCGTTGCTTTGCTTGCTACGACGGTGGTCCAGCATGGAACGATCTGATTCCGAACCTCCCACCCAAAATCCATCCCATCTCAGCCCAAGGAATTTGTCAAATTCGTCTCCCCTGACCATGATATGGAATGCCAAGCAAGTCCAGTCGAGATCTTCTATATAACAGTCCCGTCCACACCATCACGTCTAACCTTTTTTTCTACCTTATCACACAGCATCAACAAAGCAAGCCTTTCACTTCTTCACCCTTTCCACTTTCCTTACCTATCTCAGCCCCGGTGGCTCTTCACGAATAGGATCTCTTAATCTCTAAAACCAACTCCGATTCACTCTAGTTTCCTCAAGCTCGAATCTCTCATTCAAAATGCGCTCCCAATCGCTCCTCGTCGCCGCCCTGGCTGCTACCGTCTCTGCCCACGGCACGCTGATGTCCGTCGAGGGCGCCAATGGCGTCACCATGCCCGGTCTCACCAGTAAGCTTTTACCACTTTCCTGAGCAACATATTTTGCTCTTCCACACACCTACACACAAACAACTAACTCACTCACCTTTCAGTCGCTGATGGAACTCCCCGTGACTGCTCCTCCAACGGCTGCGGCTCCCAGGCCGACACTGCCATCATCCGTGACCGCGAGATCGCCTCCGGTGAGGTTGGCCCTCTTGGCCGCACTCAAGGCAACGGCCCCGTTGACGCCTCCGTGATGGTCAACAACTTCATGGGTGGTGCTGCCGCCCCCAAGAACAACGGCGCCGCATCTGGCACCGGTGTCGAGGACAACATCCCCAACATGAAGCGCGCCGAGCTCTACGCTCGCCAGGGTCTCGCCGGCCTCTTCGGCGGCGGTGGCAAGAACAAGGGCAACAAGCAGAACGGCCCCCCGGAGGCCCGCGTCGCCGCCACTGCTGGTATGGGTGCCTCCCAGGGCATGCCCACCGCCGCCGACGACGGCACCATCTCCATGACCTTCCGCCAGATCAACCAGGATGGCGCCGGTCCCATGACCGCCGACGTCGACGGCACCTCCGGCGGCACCAAGGAGGAGGCATTCCAGAGCGCTCAGGTCACCACTGACGTTCCGGGCCTCGGCGTCCAGGGTCTGTCCCTTGCCACCAACACCGACTTCCCCA